>PVIU01003956.1:59137-114566 GCA_004026605.1 Ondatra zibethicus
CCCCCCCCCCCCCCCCCCGCATGTTCTGCACAAGTTGTAGCCTTGGCCCTGGGTGTATTCTGGAGAAGAATGTCAGGGGTGGGTGTTGAACCTTCTCCTGCCAGTAAGGACACATGGAAGGAGCAGAAAGGTGATCCATTCCCTGCATGCTGACCTTTTAATGGTGACACTGTCCAGTTATATAGACTCAGTGCTCCAAAGGCTGCCATCTCCCTCCTTGAGAGTCAGAACAGAGGAAGAGGCTGAGATTTGTCTCCTCACAAAACAACTCAGAAATACTTGCATCCATTCTCAGAAGCAGCTGTTTCCTGGTGAGATGCTGTCTTGAGTCAGAAAGGGTGGAGTAGAAACTGGTTTACTGAGTATTATCCGTAATCCGTATCCTCTCTTAAGTATGCATCAACCTGAAGCGTGGCCTTCTCTTGCCATGTTATCTTGCTTAATGGTTCATGATGTGCTCCTTATTTTCCTCCTGCCACTCGGTCCCTTCCCTTCTTTTCTTGTTGGCCTGCTCTGTATCTGGCCACTAAATGTTGGCATGGATTAGTTCTGGGCCCTCCAGTGACTGTTTCTCTTGATAGTCATCTCTTTATAGGTTTGTTTCTAGTAGGTTCACTTAGATAGGATCCAAAGTTTGTATCTCCACCTGTGACCTCTTCTCTGAGCACTGATCTGCATGTCGACTTTCTTACTGGACATTTCTGCTTGGCTATTTAAAAGTACTTTAAGTTCAGTTAGTTCCAGGTTAGTTTGTATTCTTCCCCTGGAAATGCTGTCAGTGAAGAGCATCACTTTGCAGGCTGTTGCTCAAGTTGGAAACCCGTGGCTTGTCTATGGCTGTGTTCCCTCCCATACCGAGTGTGGTTGAGTCAGTAGACCCAATAGATTGTAAGAGTCATTTAGCTATGTGCCTTTTTCTTATAATATTCATAAAGCATAATAACCTCCATAACCAACAGTCAGGTCAGAAGTGCAAGGCTCTCTTCTGATCAACTGACCTCTAGCTCAAAATGGTATCTGAATTTTCTTGAGAAGCACTTTTTTTTTGAGATGGGGTTTCTCTGTGTAACAGCTCTGGCTGTCCTGAAACTCACTGTGTAGACTAGGCTGGCCTCGATCTCACAGAGATCCACTTGAAGGTGTGCACCACCACATCATTTTATTTGTTTACAGTCTAAGTCTTTTATTTTTGTATTCATGAATTCATGACCCAAACATTCTGGCTATTTTCTACTTTTCTGGGTGGAGAGCCGGGTGCTTCAGTTGAACCCGGTGCTTTCTCTTTACTGCCCCATCTCCCTTATTTTTCTTTGAGATCATTCCCTCATTTTCTTTTACCTGTTTCAGAAGGCTGTCTCTGCCCTCAAAGTGCTGCATCTGCTCAATCCGCACATTAATTCTCTTGACAAGAATATTGTCCTTAGTTTGCTTGTTTACAGCAGTGCCAACAACATGGTGAGTGATACTGTTGACTCACTTTTGCCATGTGAACAGTTATGGGCCATTCTGTTTTGAACAATACCCATTCCCTTGATGTCTATAATATCACTCTTGTATGTTCAGATATATTTGGCTGAAGGAACACATACATTTTTTTTGAAGACCTAGGGAACATAAAATAGGTGACTCACTACTTTTTCTGTGTGTTTGGCTGAAAGGCAAAAGTTTAATTTTTGAGATGGTCTCACAGAATAGCCCAGGCTTGTCTTGAACATGAGGTTTTCTCTTCTTCATCTTGACGCTCTCAAGTTCCAGAGTTATAGGTGTGTATCATACCTAGCTCATTTGAATTTTAATGGAAACTTTAATTTTGTTTTCTTTATTTTCTGCCTTCACTCAGTGATTTTTTTTTTTTAAGAGAATGTTAGAGAGACAGACATATAAACGGACATGATCTCACTATATAGTCCTGGATGGCCTAAAATACTATGTAGACCAGGCTGGCTTGGAACTGAGATCTTCTGAGTACTGGGATCAGTATACATCACGATGCTCAGCTCATTCAGTGATTCTTTTTTTTTTTTAAATATTTATTTATTTATTTTACAATATTCTGTCTGTGTGTATGCCTGCAGGCCAGAAAAGGGCACCAGACCCCATTACAGATGGTTGTGAGCCACCACGTGGTTGCTGGGAATTGAACTCAGGACCTTTGGAAGAGCAGTCAGTGCTCTTAACCACTGAGCCATCTCTCCAGCTCCTTCAGTGATTCTTTGTGAGATTTTGTGTTTACATACTTGTTCAGTAGTCATTGCTGAATTCTATTATGAATACTATATTCATATTCTATTATGAATAGTATAATGAACTTACTCATTTTTATTTTTTATTTGTGTTTTATGTGAATGGGTATTTTGCTTTTATATATGTCTGTGCACCACATGTGTGCCTATTTTCCACAGAGGCTGGAAGAGAGTGTTGACTCCACTAGGACTAGAGTTACAGACAGTTGTGCGGTTTTGTTTTGTTTTGTTTTTTTCGAAACAGGGCTTCTCTGGGTAGCTTTAGAGCCTGTCCTGGAACTAGCTCTTGTAGACCAGGCTTTCCTTGAACTAACAGAGATCTGCCTGCCTCTGCCTCCCAAGTGCTGGGATTAAAGGTGTGCGCCACCACCGCCTGGCTAGAGCTACAGAGAGTTGAGTCACCAAGTGGGTGCAAGGACTCAAACTTAGGTCCTCTAGAAGAGCAGCCAGTGCTCTTAACTGCTCAGCCATCTCTCTAGCCCCTCATTTATTTATTTTTTAATAGATATTTCAGTTGCTCCCAATTCACAGCAATTATAAACACTGCTTGTATGAACATTTTTGTGTATGTTCAGTGTTAGTTGGTAATGTCAGACCAACTGACATTGGTTGCTTTTAATAGATTTCTACCAGTAATATGTGGGAACTCCTGTTTATTCTTACAAACCCTTGAAACTGTTGCATTTTTGAAAAGATTTATTTTATAAAATTTAGGCATGTGTTCATGTGTGCATGTATGCATGCTAGTGTTCACACATGCTCTCTTGTGAGTACAGTGCCCTCAGAGGCCAGCAGTATCAGATCCCTCTGTAGCTGAAGTTACAGAGATTGTGAGCCTCCCAGTGTGGGTCCTGGGAAGCAAACTCAGATCATCCTCAAGAACAGTATGCACTCTTAACTTCTAAGCCATCTTTCCAGGCCCAGGCAAACTTCAACACTGTTAATTCATTCTGTATTTTGAACTTCTTATGAATGGGGTCATATTATATTTACTCTTTGCTGTTTGGCATTGTTCACCCAGTATAATAACTTTTCTAATTCATTGAACTTTTTGGCAGTATCAGTTTTTAAAATCATTATTGCTAGCACTGAATTCTCTTATCTAATTATGCTTCATTTTTATTGAGTGCCGGTTCTAAGAGTTTGGCTGTTGTGAACTAAGCTGCTCTGAACAGTCACATGCAAATCTTTTTACATATGTTCTCATTTCTCTTGGGTATATCTTTAGGAGTGGTTTTCTGGGTCAGAGTGAGTGTTCGTGAGAAACTATAGAACAATTTCCCAAAGTGATTGTACTATTTAACACTCTTTTTTGGCTTTAATTTGCTTTTTTCTAATTACTAAAGAAATTGAGCAGCCTTTCACATGGGCTTTGGCTCTTTGGTTAACTTGTTTTCGAAAGACTCATTAAAATCTTTTGCTCATCTTTCTAGCAGGTGTTCTGTCATTGTTTTACTGCTAGTAGGAGATACACAGGCATACACATATTAAGTACCCCACACATTCACATACTCACTCCTCATCTGTGACTTTGCCTTTTTTATTAGAGATAACCTTTTGAAAAAGACACCTAGTCCCTGCAGTTCTAGGGATTGAACCTAGGGTTTCACCCAATGCTAGGCAAGTGCTTTACAACTGAACTTCAATCCCAGCCCTCTTTTTACTTTGAGATGAACTCAGTAAGTTGTTCAGGTTGGTTTGGAACTTACTGTAGCCCAGGTTGGCCTTGAATTTGTAGTCCTCCACTCAAATGGCTGGAATTATAGACTTGTGCTACCAGATCTTTTTAGAACAGGATCTCATCTAGCCCAGGTTGGCCTTGAAATTGCTATTTAGCATAGGATAATCTTGTTCTTTTGATTTTTCTGCCTCCTCCCACCATGTGCGGGGATGACAGGTTTGCTTTATGTGTGTATGCGTTGCCACTGTGTTCTTGTAGAGGTTAGGGGACTACTCTGGGAGTCACTTCTCTCCAGTTACCTTTTAGGCTTGCCTGTCTACTGAGCCATCTTGTTGGTCCCCAGTTAGAAATTCTTAATGTTGTAAGGTGGCTTATTTTTGGTTGTTTTTGAGACAGTCTTACTATATAATTTAGGCTTCTGAGTACTGGAATTCCCAGATCTGGGCTGTCACATCCAACTAATTAATTGTATTATCAACATTCCCCTTTGAAATTAAAACCTTTTTTTTTTGGTTTTTTGAGACAGGGTTTCTCTGTAGCTTTTGGAGCCTGTCCTGGAACTAGCTTGCTCTCTCTCTCTCTCTCTCTCTCTCTCTCTCTCTCTCTCTCTCTCTCTCTCTCTCACACACACACACACACACACACACACACACACACATATCATCACGTACTGACTCTAGTACATATACATCTCATTGTCTCTGTATGTTTGTATTCTAAGAATATGGAAAAAGGATACCCAGAAAAGTCATCTTTTTGGGGGGGAGGGTTCAAGACAGGGTTTCTCTGTGTACCCTGGCTATCCTGGAACTTACTCTGTAGACCAGGCTGGCCTCAAACTCAGAGATCTATCTGTCTCTACCACCACTACCTACCTGGCTGGGTCACCTTTCTTAACATTGGAATTAACTTCTGGTTATTTTTCTGGATATATATATGGATAGACTGATTTTAAAGCTTAGTTGATTACTCTCTCTTTTTTTTTTTTGTTTTTTTTTTTTGATACAGGGTTTCCTCTGTGGCTTTGGAGCCTGTCCTGGAAGCTCTTGTAGACCAGGCTGGCTTCGAACTCACAGAGATCTGCCTGCCTCTGCCTCCCGAGTGCTGGGATTAAAGGCGTGCGCCACCACTGCCTGGCTAGTTGATTACTTTCTAAAGTTTGTTTTTCTCCTCTGGGTTGTTGCTAAGTGAAGAAATCCAAGGCACTATGGCACTATAAAGGAGGGGCAGGAGAATTAAGGAGTTCAGTATCAGACATAAGAGTGGAGCAAATGTCAAGAAAAAAGGAGGAAAGTCATTGGTTAGGTATTCCAAAGAGGAGGTGTTGAGTTGAGTAAGACAAAGGCTTTAGATGTGAAATGAAGGCATTACTATTTGATTTACAATATTATGTCCATCAATAGTATTAAAACAAGGGCTGATTTAGTCCTCTGACTTTTCTTGTTGTTTCTTTTCTTGTTGCTGTGACAAAATATCCTGACAAAAGTGACTTAAGGGAGAAAGGGTTTATTTTAGCTTATAGTCTGCAGGGGCTTGAAGCAGCTGGCCCTGTTTTATCTGCAGTCAGAGAGCAGTGAATGCCTGTGCTCAGCTTATTCTTTCCATTCTATATAGCCCAGGGACTGGTCCAACCTACAATTAAGATGGATTTTCTCACACCAATCCACATAATCAAGATGATTACTCACAGGCATGCCCAAAGGCTCATCTTCTAAATCCTGTAATGTTGACCGTAGTAATAACCATGTCTTGCTACTTTTAAGAAACCAGAAAACAGGGCTGATGAGGTGGATGGCTCAGTGGGTGAAGGCTTCTGATGACCTAAGTTCAATTCCTGGGTCAAAGTAGAGAACTGACTTCTGCAAATTGTTCTCTGACCGCTATACCTGTGCCCCTCCCCCATAAATGAATAGTAAATAGGAAAGAAAACTAGCTGGGCATAGTAGCCTTCTTAATGCCAGCACTTGGAAGAGTAAGAGAGGAAGAGCATCTCAAATTAGAGACTGTCTCAAAGAACAAGTCAGGTATTGTGGTAAACAGCTGTGAGGGTGAGGGTGAGGCAGGAACATCACCACACATTTGAAGCCAGAGGGTTTATAGTGAGTTCCCATCGGGCCAGAGCCACAGAGCAAGACCTGTCTCACAAACAAACAAACCCCAGAAAACTAGCTCAGTGGTCCAGTATGCTGTCTAGCCAATGCAAAGCCTCAGTCCTGTCCTCAACACTAAAAGAAAAAGAAACTAGAAAGCTGTTAGACATTGTGTAAGAAAGCAGTTTGTTGCTTATGGGTAATAGGTCACAGTGGCCAGTGATCTCTGAGAGAAAGGAGACAAACCTGCTCTCTCTGGTTACCCCAATTCATATAGAAGTTTGCAGGCTGCAGAATAGAGAGTAAGGAGCCCAAATAAAATTTGGTGGCCTTTTGTTGTATTTTTTTTGTTTTGTTTTTCGAGACAGGGTTTCTTTCCTGGCTGTCCTGGAGCTCACTCTGTAGACCAGACTGGCTTCAAATTCAGAGATCTCTGCCTGTCTCTTGCCTCCTAAGCCCTGGGATTAAAGGCATGCACCGCCATGGCCACCAAGTTAGGAGATCTTACCTTGGTTGAGAAGCTAGATATAAAAGTTGGCTAGAGGGGGCTGGAGAGATGGCTCAGTGGTTAAGAGCACTGACTGCTCTTCCAGAGGTCCTGAGCTCAATTCCCAGCAACCACATGGTGGCTTACAACCATCTCTTAATGAGATCTGGTGCCCTCTTCTGGCGTGCGGGCATACATGAAGGCAGAATGTTGTATATATAATAAATATATAAATAAATCCTTTTAAAAAAGTTGGGTAGAGTAGGAGAGGAGAAAGAAAGTTTTGGAGGTAGATTACATAGGGAGGAAAGATAAAAAAAAATTGTAGACAGTCAGAGAGTCTCTGGTCTGGTGAGCCT
The DNA here is from genome assembly GCA_004026605.1 of Ondatra zibethicus. Lineage (NCBI taxonomy): Eukaryota > Metazoa > Chordata > Mammalia > Rodentia > Cricetidae > Ondatra > Ondatra zibethicus. The sequence goes on from PVIU01003956.1 coordinate 65,998, forward strand.
TGATCTGCACTTAGGTGAGAGGGGGCTACTCTGCCCAAGGAAAGCCCTAGGCAGAATGATCCATGACCTCACACTGTGCCAGGCATAGTCTGTTCCTCCTTGCCAGAGTATTTGCAGGCCATCAAAGGGTATGGCCCTGGAAATAAGGCTAAATCTGCTCGAATTAAAGGCTCTGTTTCACTACCCTCTCACTGAAGAAGCAATTTTGGAGGGTGATTCCAAGAAACTTAACACTGTGCCAAAACAAAACCTAAGGTGAAAGAGAAATCAGTGTTTAAACATTCAAAATTACGAAGCATGAAAAGAACCAGGAAATGTGCCTTAAAATCAGGAGGAAAATCAGTTTCAGATATGACACATTGGGATTAAGAAAGACATTGAAGTAAATATTTTTTTTTTGTTTGAGAAGGTAAAAGAAATAGATAATACAAAGGAGATAAACACATACATTTCTGTTCACACAACATTTAGAGGTGGAGAAGAAAAGCGCACACAGATGAGGCACTTATAACTTCGTGAACTTGAAGATGGAATAATTTAGTAGAAATTAAAAATAAAAAATGGAAATACCTGGTACCTGCAGAGACCAGAAGGAAGTATCAGATCCCCTGAAGCTGTAGTTTTAGGCAGTTGTAAGGCACCTGACATGGTTACTGGGAATCAAACTTGGATCCTCTGCAAGAACAGTGTGCACTCTTAACCACATCTTTCCAGCTCTTATAACCTGCAATTTTCTACTGAGGAACTAGAAGAAATTTTATGTAGAATGGAAATTTAGGATTTTGTTTTGTAGTAATGGGGGATTTTCACCCATACATTAGAACTGGGTTAGGTGCACACTTGCGGTCCCAACCACAGAAAGGTTGGAGTTAGGACTGCTGTGAGAGGTTAAGGGCAGCTCAACCTCCTACTGCTCCCAAGAAATGCTTCATCTAAGGTAGAAGACTTGATGCCAAGTACATTCTCATTCCTATTCACACCCCCAACTCCTCCAGAAGTGCTTAGTAGAGTTCCTCATAGGTGTGAGTGTAAAATTGAACGAGTGTTTACGCCCAGTGGATGCTTTGAAGGAGAGTGGGAGTAACGGGGAAGTGCTCCACCCAAAGCCTCAGTCTAGGTAGATGACTTTCAGAGGTCTCACTGCTCCCTACATTTAACATAAAATTCATCAAAACTAGCTTTTGATTTCCTTCCTCATACCTGAAAACTTATTCATACTGGCACTATTTCTGATACCCTTTTTTTGCTGGTAGCTAGCTTGAAAGAGCCTGTATACCTGCTTTCTCTCTCCTAGGAAGCCTCAGTAGACCTTCCAGCATTTAGTTACTTGGAAATACCATTGAACAAACACTGCTATTGTTTTGTCTTACTCTCAAAGAAAAAGATCTCATATTTTCTTTTCTTTCTTTCTTTCTTTTTTTCTTTTTGAGACAGGGTTTCTCAGTGTAGACCTTGCTGTTCTGGAACTCATTCTGTAGACCAGGCTGGCCTCAAACTCAGAGATCTGGATGCCTCTGCTTCTGGAGTGCTGGGGCTAAAGGCATGCACCACCACCACCCAGCTGGAAGATCTCATATTCACTGCTGCTAGCTGGGCTAACCATCCTCAATCTTTGAACTGGATGTTTAATTGTTGTTTGAATTAAAATTACTTAAACTTTGGGAAGTTCAGGCTTAACAGAACATTCTGGTATTTCCAAAAACTCTTTATTTGTTAATCTAACATAGTTATGTTTTGTTAGGGGAGAATTGGGATGGTGGTTCAGTTTGTAAAGTGCTTGCTACAGAAATGGCTGAGTGAGGCCTGTCTGTAATCCCAGCACTGGGAAGGTAGAGACTGAAGGAACCCTGGGACTTGCTAGTCAGCCAATCTAGCCAATCAGTGAACTCTGGGTTCAGTGAAAGACCCTGTCTCAAAAAAACAAAGGTAGAGAAGCTGTTGAGGAAGACAATCCACATCAACCTCGGGCTCCACATGTATCTACCATATACACATAAAGATTTCAGTTATTTCAGAGAATTTTCTGCCAGCTTCTTCTCCTTTAATAATCTCTGTGGACATGATGCTGGATTAGTAGGAAACACCATGTCCTGGTTCTGACTTTTATTAATTAACTGTGGAGACAGGAAAGCCGTGTGTGAGATCTGCTGATTTGTTGGTCTGTCTGTGAAAGCTGAACCATTCTACATGTAAATATTGACATGTAGTCAAAAGTGTGCTCCTGTATGCTTCAGATTCTACATGTAAATATTGACATGTAGTCAAAAGTGTGCTCCTGTATGCTTCAGATTTCTAATTTTTAAATATTAAAATTTTAAATTGCTTGAAGTACTAACAGCATATTAAGCAATAGAGATTTATTCAGAATTTTATCCATATTTAATCTGCTGATCAAGCTAAAGACGTATATAACTTGCTAAGACTAGCCTAGTGTTTCCTAAACTGTGGTGAAGAGTCTGGAATTTCCGTTCCAGGGCTTAGAGCAATGGCTCAGCAGTTAAGATCAGAGGACTCAGGTCCAGTTTCCAGCACTCACCATGGTTCACAGCCATCTAACTGTAGTTTTAGGGGATCCAGCACCCTCTTCTGATCTCTCTGGCACCAGGTGTACATGTGGTGCACAAACATGCAGGCAAAACATTCAAATTAATTAAAAATGTTAATTTCCAGTCTAGAGACTGGGTAGGGGTTGGGGTTGGCTCATGTGGTGTAGTGCTTACCAGGCAAGCGTGATACTTGAGTTCAATCCCCAGTACCTACAAAAATTCTGCTGCGGTGGTTAGCTTTTGTCATCTCAGTGCTAGGAAGGCAAAGACCAGAGAATTCCTGGGATCCCTAGCTAGCCAGCCTAACATAATCAAGGGCAGGTTCTAGTTGGTTGGTTTTTTTTACTCTTTGTTCTTTGCTCTTACTTTTTGGGAGCCTGCTACCCAGCTCCCAAAATAATACACATGAAGACTTATTCTTTTTTTTTTTTTTTTTTTTTTTTTTTTTTTTTTTTTTTTTTTTTTTTTTTTTTTTTTTTTTTTTTTTTTTTTTTTTTTTTTTTTTTTTTTTTTTACACAGGGTTTCTCTGTAGCTTTGAAGCCTGCCCTGGAACTAGCTCTTGTAGACCAGGCTGGCCTTGAACTCACAGAGAACTGCCTGCCTCTGCCTCCCAAGAGCTGGGATTAAAGGTGTGCGCCACCACCGGCTGTGACTTATTCTTTCTTATGAATGTCCGGCTTTACTTTGATTGTTTCTTCAATCATCCCATTTATCTTTTGCTTCTGGGCTTTTACCTTTCTTTATTATTTTTTCTTTTATTGTTGTGCCTGCATGTGTGCCTACAGGCCAGAAGAGGGCACCAGATCTCATTACAGATGGTTGTGAGCCACCATGTGGTTGCTGGGAATTGAACTCAGGACCTTTGGAAGAGCAGCCAGTGCTCTTAACCTCTGAGCCATCTCTCCAGCCCACCTTTCTCTATTTCTATACACCTTTTATTACTTCTTACTCTGTAGTTTGCTGTGTCACTGGGTGACTGGCCCCTGATGTCCACCTCCTTCTTATTCCTTTTTCCTCTTTGCTCTTTTTCTCTCCAATTTATTCTCTCTGCCTGCCAGCCCTGCCTACCCTTTCTCTGCTTAGCCATCGGCTGTTCAGCTTTTTATTAGACCAATCAGGTGTTTTAGACAGGCAAAGTCACATAGCTTCACGGAGTTAAACAGTGCAACATAAAAGAATGCAACACATCTTTGCATCATTAAACAAATGTTCCACAGCATAATCAAATGTAACACATCTTAACAATAATATTCTACAACAGTGAGAGACTGCAAAAGCAAGGTGGACAGCTTCTGAGGAGTAAAATGTGAGGTTGACCTCAAGTTTTGTTTTTGAAGTTGAGTGAATAACTCAGCACCCAGAGCAGTCCCAAGGTAGATGTCTCCCATCCATCAGATTGACAACCCAGTGGTTGCCTAGTTCACAAGGCTAGGTGCCTGAGGTGTTACAATTTGGTGCAGGAAATCTGAAAGGTTTCTGGAGAGCCATTGGCCCTTAGTCCATGAGGGAAGCATGGAAATACTGGTTCTGATATCAGTGAAGGGATCAGCAGTAGCAATAGGGCAGATCAGCTCCTTGACAAGACAGAAGGCAAAGCCAGCAAAAGGTGAACAGTTGCCCTCAGCCACATCTTTCCCATCTGCACTGCTCTCAGGGCAGTTCTCAGGAGAGGCTTTCTACTCAGGTCATTCTGATTTCTGGCAAGTTGACATTAAAATCAGCCACAATACTTGCTGAGACCTCTCGAAGGCCCCTTGTTTTCATTTCCCTCTTTAAACTTGTCTGCTTCTGACAGAGTTTTATGATCTCACCATGCGATGGTGGTGGTGGTACACACCTTTAATCCCAGTACTAGGGAGGCAGAGGTGGGCAGATCTCTGCATTCAAGGCCAGCCCTGTCTACAGAGTGAGTCCAGGGCAGCCAAGGCAAGAAGAGAAACCCTGTCTCGAAAAACCAACCCCTCCCCAAACTCAAAACATAATTCTTTTAAAGAGTATTAGATAAAGAAAGCTAGGACTAGAACTCAGAAATAGAGCACCGTGGATTCTGTCTCCAGCCCTTCCATTAAAAAAATGGGAAGGGTGGTGCTGGAGAGATGGCTCAGTGGTTAATAGTACTGAATGCTTTTCCAGAGGACCTGAGTTCAATTTCTAATACCAACCATATGCTGGTTAACTCCAGTTCTAGGGAATAAAATGCCCTCTTCTGGCCTCCACAGACACTGCGTGCATGTGGTGCATAAACCAAAATACTCATATACACATAAATAAAAATAATAAAATCTTAGAAAGATTAAAAATAAATAAATGGTGCTTACCACTGTACCTGGCTAGAACTAACTTTTTAAAAATTCAGCTTCAATGCCAGCCTTGACGATTCTTCTGGCACAATCCACTTTATTTTTTGAGAAGATCTTTTCATTGGCCTGAATCGACCAAGAAGACTAGGTCAGCCAGCTGACAAATCCCAGGGAACCTCTTGTGCCTCTCAGTGTTGGGTTTGCTTGTCCTAGTCACCATTCCTGGATCTTTGAATGGGTACTGACGGACCACACTCAGGTCCTCATGCTTGCTTAGCAAGCACTTTACCATTTGAGCTATTCTCCCCTCCCCAGCACACACACGCTCTTTAGCTTTGTTGCTCCATCAGGCAGCACACTATGTTTTCAGTCCTTCACCATCAGTCTTGGCACTGAGGCTGAATTTTTGTGAGGTCTTGGTCTTCATCTGCTAAGATGCTTCTTCCAGCCTCCATTGGTTTGCTGCCGCAGGTACAATATGCCAGTGCTTGTTTGTCCATATGTAGAGATTTTATTTTCTCTAGTTTAACTAGTGTTAAATTATAAATTAAGATGGGCATAATGGCACGTGCCTGTAATCCCACCACTTGAGGTTGAGTCAAGAAGGATTGCCATTAATTTGAAATCAGCAATATAACAAGTACCAATAAAACAAACTAGCCAAGGCTACATAGTAAGACCCTGTTTTTAAAAAGAAAAAAGAGCTGAGCGGTGGTGGCGCATGCCTTTAATCCTAGCACTCAGGAGGCAGAGGCAGGCGGATCTCTTTGAGTTGGAGGTCAGCCTGGTCTACAGAGCTAGTTCCAGGACAGATTCCAGAAGCTACACAGGAAAATCCTGTCTTGAAAAACAAAACAAAACAAAAAAGCAAAGCAGTGTATACATATGCTAAAAAACATAAATCTGCTGGATGTGGTGCTGTACTCCGTTAATCACAGGCAGAGGCATATTGACAGAGGTTTCTGTCCTGCCTGATCCTGTAGCCGTTCAGCACCAAAGAAACACACAGAGGTCTACATTAATTATAAACTGGTTGGCCTATTAGCTCAGGCTTCTTATTAACTAATTCTTACGTCTTAAATTAGCCCATAATTCTTGTCTGTGTTAGCCACGTGGCTTGGTGCCTTTATCAGTGAGGCACTTCCTCTACATCTGGGTGACAGACAACTGACCTCTCCTCTTCCCAGAATTCTCCTGTCTTCGTCGCCCCTCCTATAGAGGAAGGCAGAACTCTGAGTCTGAAACCATTCGAGTCTACATAAAGAGTTTGTGACCAACAAGAGCTACATAATGAGCCCCTGTCTCAAAAACCAAAGAAAAAGTACATGGTGAGGTCTTGTACTTCCAGTTTGTTCTATCTCCTATATATTTTACATCAAGAATTCCAGTAGAGCTGGGGAGATAGCTGATTGAACAGAGGGCTTGCTATGCAGTTGTGAGGAACCAAGTTCAGATCCTTAGCACCTACCACCTACACAAAATGTTAGAGGTCAGGGAAGCAGTGACAGGTGGATCCCTGTGGCTCAGCAAACTCTAGATTTGGTGAGGAACCTTGTCTCAAAAAATAAAGTGGTGGGGCACGGTGGTATACACCTATAATGCCAGTAGTCTTCCTCCAAACCTTCTAGAGGAAACTGTTGTTGGGTTGTCTCCCTGTAGCACTATAATTTTGCTTTTTTATGAAGACTGTAAAGACATGGAATCAAACCTTATATACTTCATGGCACTCATCTTAGACCTTGTGCTCTGCTTCACTTCTGGAGTGTTGGGGTTATAGGCTTGCTTCACTTTGCCTAGCTGGCAGACTACCTGAAAAGGAAATATTAAAGCTAGGTGAGGTACCATGCTGGTTGTCCTAGTACTTGAGTGGCAGAGGCAGGAGATTACTATTAATTCAAAGTTATCCTGATTGAGTTGATGCTAACTGGGTGACATAGCATGACCTTGTTTATTTTTAAAAATGAGAGGGCAAAGCCTTCTCTCTCCATTAATTATTAATCTTCTTTAAAGTGCAACATAAGAATATATAGCTATAGGTGTTTTGGCAACATTCCTTTAGCAAATGAAGTATTCATATGAATGTTCCCTTTAGTAGTTGTCAAGACATAATAACAGCATTAAACTTCAAGGAAGCAGTTTAAAAGACAGTGCAGCTGAGTAGTGGTGGCGCATGCCTTTAATTCCTATCCTCAGGAGGCAGAGGCGGGTAAATCTCCTGAGTTTGAGGCGAGCCTGGTGTACAGAGTGAGTTCCAGGACAGCCAGGGCTAGAGAAACCCTCGAAGAAAAAAAAAAATAGACAGTGTTGTTCAAAGACAGCTTTCTGGTGGTTATGGTTGATTCAAGAGTAAAACTCAACCAGGAATGGTGGCTCACACCTGTAATCATGCTTGGGAGGCTGAGGCAGGAGGATTGTCACATGTTTAAGGCCAGTTTGAGCTACATCGTTCTAGGCCAGGATAGGCTACAGAATAAGAGACCTCATATCAAAACTTTAAAGAAAAAAGAAAAGGAAAGTAAAAAGAGGTAAAGTTCATAGAAACGAGTGGTTGGAATGCCCTCAGATGAGTCCACAGACTGTGTGTATGTGTACCCGTACATGTGGAGACAGGAGGTCAATGTTGAATGACTTCTTAATTTCCCTCTTCCTTATTAATTTTTTAGTTTTTTATTTATGCATGTTTGTATATATATACCACGGAAATATTTGGAGGTCAGGGGACAACTTGCAGTAACCAGTTCTCCATCCACCATATATGTGGATCCTGAAGATTGAACTCAGGTTGTCAGGCTTGGCAGCAAGGGTCTTTACCCACTGAACCATCTGCATATTCCCACCTTTATTTTTGAGACAGTCTCACTGGTCAGGGACATACTGATTTGGCTAGGCTGGCCCCTAGCAAGTCCCAGGTGTTCACTTGCCTGTGCCCCACTCCCCCAGCTGGGATTACAGGTGCCATCACACCTAGCATTTTACAGAAGTTCTGGGGCTTGAACTTGGATCTCCTTGCTTACGTTGCAAACATTTTACAAAATCAGCTATCTCCTCATCCCCTCAGCCAGGTTCTGATGAGAAATCCACAATCTCCATTTCAAGGTATAGAGGAAGTGCATTTAATTTTCAGGGACAATTAAAGGGAAAGCCACCAGATCTGAAGTTACTTGAGGAAACCCAGTGTGTTAATGTTTTCTGGGTGTTGTTTTACTGAAATATGGCATCTGAGAATATCTGAAGGCAAAGGATTGACAACTGAAACAAGATCAGTTGGTGTTTATGTAAACAGAAACATAAATCACTAAAGTCCTTAGCCACGTGTTCACCCTTGCCTTCTCTGATGCCATTAACCATTTAGATTCCACTCATATCCTGACTACCACCAAATTTATCTCTAGCTTGCACTGCAAATTTATACATCTAGTTGCTTATTTGTCACCTCTATGTAGATGCATAAAGGCAACATAAACCTGTGTCCAAAGCTGAGTTTCGATCATATCTTTCCTAGCTAAGAAAACACAACTTCTTTTCCCAGCTACTCAAGTCAAAGTCCTCAGTGTTAACACCATTTCTTTGTATTGTGTTCCATCTGGGAGCAAGTTCTGGGTCCTGCACCTTCCAAATATCAGCACCTGGCCAACACTGAGGCTAGAATGCTTTTTATATTTATTTATTTTTATTATCACTGTTATTGGTTTTTTGAGACAGGATTTCTCTGTGTAATAGTCCTGGCGGTCCTGGAACTCACTTTTGTAGACCAGGCTGACCTGGAACTCACAGAGATGCATCTGCCTCTGCCTCTTGAGTGCTAGGATTAAAGACATACACTGCTACTTGTGGCTTATTTTTATTTTATTTAAATATTTTATTTTATGTATTTGTGTGTATGGTGTTTTGCCTACCTGTATGTCTGTGAACCACATGCATGCCTGGTGTTTGAAGAGGCCAGAAGAGGGAGTTGAGTCTGGGACTGGAGCCATTGACAGTTGTGAGCTGCTGTGTTTCCCAAACCTAGGTCCTCTGGAAGAACAGCCAGTGTTTCTCCAGCTCACAGCTTATTTTTATTTTTTATTTTTTTTAAAATTTATTTATTATGTATACAATATTCTGTCTGTGTGTTTGCCTGCAGGCATCAGACCTCATTACAGATGGTTGTGAGCCACCATGTGGTTGCCGGGAATTGAACTCAGGACCTTTGGAAGAGCAGGCAATGCTCTTAACCACTGAGCCATCTCTCCAGCCCCAGCTTATTTTTATTTTAAAGTGTGTGTGTGTGTTCATTTATGTTTGTTCAATGTCCAAGGAGGCCAGAGAGTACGTAATAAGATCCCCTGGAGCTGTAGTTACAAACAGTTGTGAGCTACCTGACAATGGGGTCTGGGCACTGAACACAGGTCCTTTTCGAGAGCAGTGGGTACTCTTAACTGCCAAGTCATATTGCAGCTCCCTAGAATTATAATTATAATTATTATTATTTTGGACACAGAGTATCACTTTGTAGCCCAGGCTGGTCTTAACTTCTCATTCTCCTCCTGCCCCAGCCTCCCAAGTCCTGAGATTATAGAGGTATACAACCATACCCATTTCAAAATGATCTTTTTATAAGTGTGGTGCCTCATGCCTTTAATTGCCATGCTAAGGAGGCAGAAGCAAATCTCTTGAGTTCCAGGCCAGTCAGGGTTACACAGTTTTAAAAAAAAAATGTTTTTAATTCTTTTATTTTCTTTGTATGTCCCACCAATACTGGCTCTTTGGCTGTTCAGACAAGATTACTTATGGGTTTGTGTATGCATGTTAATGGCATATCAGAGGACAACTTGTAGGGGTTGGTTCTTTTCATCATAGTAAGTCCTGAGAATTGAACTCAGGCTATCAGGCTTGGAGACATTTACCTTTGAGCCTTTACCATTGAGCTATTTCAGTAGCCCTAACTTTTTTTTTTAAATTTCTTATTATTGTATATAGTTGTGCGTACATGATGTGGACAGGGATGGTGGTGGACGGCCATGGCACACATGTGGAGTGGATTCTCTCCTTCCACTTTTATGTGAGTTCTGAGGTTTGAGCTCACTATCCACAGCATCAGTAAACATCGATGTGCCAGCTTGGAGCCTCTCTGAGAAATAACTACAAGTGCTGCAGCTGGCTCAAATGGGAGATCCGTTTCTAGTTGGTTATTTTTGTTGTTGTTTTGACACAGGTTCTCATTTTGTAACCCAGGCTGACCTAGGGACTCACTGTGTAGCTCAGGTTAGCCTCACACTCATGATAATCTTTCTACTTCAACCTTCAGAGTGCTGGAATTACAGACATGCACTCCAGCCTCAGCTCCTTTTGTTGAATGTAGTCTTAGCCCCACTGCCAGCCCACTGAAGCAGAATCGGTATTTTGTTGACAAATCTTCACTAGGTCACTTCATTTTATCAGGTGCTGCCCTGGAACATCCCACCTCCATTCTTCTGTGTATCTGAGTAGGCTTGTTCAATCCTGAATGTTATGTACTAGGTAATGTTTTTTTATTTTTATTTTTGCCATAACTAGAATGTAAATCCCATGAGGGCAGTGCTGTCTGTAGGGTGCTGTACCTCAGTGTCTGTACTCCTCAGTAAGTATTTGATGACTGAAGAGACTACATGTAAGTAATAGAACTGGCTTTGTAGTTTGAAATGTGTAAGTCTATGTAATAAAAATTCTCTGTAGCTCTCAGTTCCAAGATTGGAGTGGTTTTTTTCAACACCAGTGTGGAGGGGTTTTGTTCACTTGCTTTGGCATGAAGTCCTTTAAACCAGTGTGACTTGATCGTTCATTCTTATTTTCAGACGTTTGTCTTTACAGCAAAGTTGAAGTGATATTCTAGTGTATCCTACTAAACTCTATGGTTATTTCCTTTTTGAATTTAGGAAGCACTGTAATTCTGAGTTAAAACAGAAGTCTCTTAAGGTTTTTTTTTTAATTCAGTTACTGTTGGTCTGTTTGTATTATCTTATTAAATCATGATTTTAATAATGCATTTTTTAAAAGAAAGAGGATTCTAGTATGAGTAATAGAGGTGGGAAAGATATTAAAGGGGTGGACAGAATGAAATCTATACATGTATGGAATTGTCAACAAACTCAATAAAAGTTATTTTAAAAGACTGAATATGTGAAGTCACATACAAATTTTAAAGTTAAACTTTAATGAAAACAGATAGTGCAATGTGAGGTATCAGACTTTTACTTGGGAAGCAGGATTCTAGAAGAGACCAGTGTTCCTGGTGTTTCTCTGCATTCAAAGATCTGTCCTGGGCTATCTGTTCCTCATGTTTACCTTGGTGAAGTTTCCAGTAAGCAGCTTCTCAGTCTGTTGACTTTGGGTACAGCTTTGGAAGGGACCATATCAGTAGTTTTCAGCGGGGGCACTTAGCAGTGGCTGAGGCTTTGGTTGGTGGTCACAGCTGAGAGTGGGAAGTGGAATGGGTGGAGGCCAGGGACCTTGCTAAACACTGTAGTGCAAGAACAGCCCACACTTCTAAGAATTCCCTAGTTGGAAAGGTCTGAGAGAATTGAGAGAGGCTTTCCCTTGAGTACTGTCAGGAAAGAAATCTTTGCCTACCTCAGGAGAAGAGAAGGTGAACCGGGGGTCTTAGATGGAGATACAGACCTTTTTAGGGAAGTTTTATTAAACCATCAGTTTAAATCAGACACAATACAGGAATTAGTGATTGGCCTTTCTCTGTGCATAAATCATTCTTGGAACAAAAGATACTTAAGGGTTTTGTGAACATAGTTTATTTTGGAATTGGATAACATTCTCAATTTTACATTTTAAAAATTAGGGAATCTCAAATATAGGGTTACTGGTTTTCCTTATTTTACAGATGGGGTCGAGGATTTGGTCTTTTGGGTTCCATTTTTGGAAAAGATGGTGTATTAAACCAGCCAAACAGTGTCTTTGGACTTATATTTTATATACTACAGTTATTACTTGGTAAGTATTTATACAGAGATACAGAAATAAGCTTGTTATACCCATTCAATGCTTGTGTCTTCGCCCTAAAGTATATCATCATAGTAAAAAGCACATGCTGATGATAGAGAACCACTATGGTGCAGCATATTTTGTGAAAATGTGATTCACTGCATTTTATGATTTATTGACCTTGATGTCAGTGGACCTTTAGTCATGACTTGCACTGTGTCCTGATGTCCAGAAACCCAGCCCCGTTCATGGAAATTATTACTCCAGTCTTCCTTGTAAGCTTGTTTTTAAAATGACTTTATAGACTCGAGCTATTTTAAAATACCACACATTAAGTAAACAGCAGTAAGCTGCTGTAATTTTCATCACATTTATGTATCTACTGTTTCTGTATCTAATGGGTCTTTGGTTTGCCCCCTGTGGTGCTGGAATCAAACCCAGAATTGTATAATTGTGCTATATCTTCAGCCCTGCCTTTTGCTTTAAAAAAAAAAATAGAAGCCTTATGCTCTCTCATTTTCAATATCATTGTCCTAAGTGTCTGTGGACACCTCAGTCTCACATTTTTACTAAATAATGCCACGGGGATCCATTTTCTTTAAAGCACCTACCCCCTTGAGTTATTTCCCTGAAATAAATTTCAAGGTATATGGTTAATGAATCAAAGATTTTTTAAAATGGATTTTACCAGTTATTGCCAAATTGTTGTAGTCCCACCCCCACCCCTGTCATCTGGTCTCCATCTAATCTTCATTTTTTCCCCCTAATCTTCATTTGAAAGGTTGTTTTCTTGTCAGATTTTCTAGTTATCAAGTATCAGTAGCCATCTTTGTCATTTGACTGTATTTTAATGTTCTCTTGCTGCCCACTAAGCTTATTTGTGATAATCCTCTTATCCTTTGAAATGTTGGTTTTGTGGTTTCGCTTTGGGTCTAGTGCTACCATTTGTGCTTTGCAATTCAACTGTTTAATATTCTGTTCCATTGTTTGTCAGCTCTTCTGTGCAGTGATTGGTTAAGCCTGCAGTTGGCTTGTATGATTCACATTTGGAATATGATTTTTTTCTAAAAAGTTTTATCAAGTTTGTTCAATTCTGAAGGCACATATTTATCCTGCAGAAATAGGAATGATAATGCAATTTAAAATAGCAAAGCTATCACTGGGAACCCAGCAGTCAGTAACGGCTGAACTAATGAGGGTATATTCATATTAGAAAGTTCTGTGTAGTCATTAAAGCAAAAGTGAGTGTGAAAAGATTAAGATGCTGTCCAGGAAAAAAACAAGCAAAATGGGGTTTAAAGTATAGGGTAATCATGTTTGTATGTTCATTAAAAGCATAGTGAGGGATTCTGTGGTTGGAAGGGAGAAGTTTCATCTCAAATTTATTGGTTCTGAGGGATTTCTAAAGTACAGTCCCAATTCAAGGAACAACTCCTTTCCCCTTATAGGAAAGTGCTTAGGGAAAACAATCATCCATGCTTTTGTGGGAAATGCGAGGCGAGACAGGTTTCCATTTATAACAGTAATGTGTTGGTTCCATTTCATGATGCATAGTTTCATCGTATGCATTATTTCCACTCACAGTTCCTGACTTTGTAGTTTCCACGTTCTTCTGTAGTGTCAGTTCTTTTTAATCATCTAACACATCCAGAGCTTGTCACCTCACTCCCTAGTGGACTATGTGACTGTCATCATTTAGAATTAATTTTTTCACATAGTGCTATGTGGTGAAAAGTAATCCCACCTTAGTTCCACCTCACTTTATCTCCTTTGCCCTCACCCAATGGTTCTGGTTTGTTTTTGCATATATAAAAGATACAAACACATGGTCTTAGTTTCTTTCTTTTCAAAACATAAAAAGCAAATGCTGTGTTTCCTATCCTACAGCTTACTTTCTTTTCTCCCACTTTGATTCTTCTTTTTTGCTTGACTGATCTATGATCTATCTTAATGATCATATATGTATGTGTGTGTGTGTATAGTTTGTTTGTTTTGGTTTGGTTTTGGTTTTTCGAGACAGGGTTTCTCTGTGTCACAGTCCTAACTGTCCTGGAACTAACTCTTGTAGACCAGACTGGCCTCGAACTCACAGAGATCCACCTGCCTCTGCCTCCCGAGTGCTGGGATTAAAGCCGTGCACCACCACCACCCAGCGTTTGTTTTGTTTTTTAAGACAGGGTTTCTCTATGTAACAGCCCTGGCCTTTCTGGAACACTCTTTGTAGTGCAGGCTGGTCTCAAACTCACTGCCTCAGCTGGGATTAAAGCATGCACCATCACTGCCCAGCTCTTTTTCCATATTTTTATATGGATATATTAAGTGTTTTTGTTTTATTTTTTATAGCTATATAATATTTTATTGTTAGCGTTATGACATATTATAAAGTTCTCAGTTTTTCCACAAATCACAAGTGCCTGCATATGCCGCAGTTATAGAGTAACAGTACCTACAGGGCACTCTGAGCACCTTATTGTAGCCCAAATAGTCAAGCTCTAGCTGAGCTCACTTAATTCTCACAACAGATTTAGGAGGTAACTGTTGAAATTTGAGCAGAGAAAAACGCAGTACTTTACATATCATTTTATTTTTTGTTTGTTTGTTTGCAGTGCTGGGATTGAACCCATAGCCTTGTGCATTTGATGATAAGAGATCTACTACTGATGTTCATATCTAGCCCACCAGTATCATTTCTCAAAATATTTATTTGTGTACATATCTCAGATGAGGCTAGAATTCATAGCCTTGGCTGTTCTTAGACTCACAGAAGACCTCCTTCCTATCTTCCCTTCCTGAGTGCTGGGATTATAGAGTGGATTGCCATGCCTGGCTCTTGCATCATTTTAAAACTTTGGCAAAGGTGTCAGCACTAACTATTAGGCTTCGACTTTTAGCATAGGTGATTTAGCACAGGTAAGGGCAGTGCAATTTGAGAAAATTGAACATAGTCTAGGCTTTGCTGGCACACTAGCTATAAGTTCTGCCTTTTTTGACCTTGAAAATTAATGTGTATAACCGTGGTGTCACTGGCATAGTCTTTGTGTCTCTGATATTAGGCAGTTACAGAACAGTACATGTGAAGGGAGTCAAGACTCCAGACACACTTTTGTCTTGAGCCCTGGCTTCAAATACCTGACTATCCCCCGCCCCTCCCTTGGGACAGGGTCTCCAGTCTTTAGTTCTCCTGCCTCAGCCCCAGAGTGCTAGATTACAGACATATGCTACCACACCTGGCTCAAACTGCCTTTTTTCCTAATTGTTTTGATGCACATGTGGCTTACCAGCCTGCTGTAGTCGCCCTTATTTACCAGCTAGCTCTCCTAAAGTGTTTCAGAGCTTTATGTTTTGTTTTTTCCTCTTCAGCCAGTGTTCGCAAGTGTCTCACCAGGTCTGGGTCTTCGGTAAATTCGATCTAAACATTCTCCCCAGATAAGGGAACCTATAGTGAAACATCAGAGGGGAGGATCTTACCTTGAAAGGAATAGGTATGGCTTGAAAGGAAAGCTGCAGCCCTCATTCCTGTGCTCTTTAGGAGACTGTCAACGTCTTTGCAAGCTTGCATAGTTCATGTGCACACTTCTTGTGAAATTCAGTAAAATTCAGCCTGCTTAATATTAAAACAGACGGGTGGTTTTTGCATTCTGTTTTCAGAGTCAAGAAGGTAAGGTCAGTATTGATACACTGCTGCTTTTAGCCACAGCCTGTTACTTATCAGTTGAGAAGCTTCTGTACAGGCCAGGCCCTGATCTAGCCATGTCTCTCTCTTGCAGGCATGACAGCCAGCGCAGTTGCAGCTCTTGTTCTCATGACCTCCTCCATCGTGTCCGTGGTGGGGTCTTTGTACCTGGCCTACATTCTGTACTTTGTGCTGAAGGAGTTTTGCATCATCTGCGTCACCACATATGTGCTGAACTTCATTCTTCTCATCATCAATTACAAACGACTAGTTTACTTGAATGAGGCTTGGAAGCGACAGCTGCAGCCTAAGGAAGACTGACGGCTGGTGGATTCCCACTCGACTGTCTCAAACACTTCTTTCGTTAAGTTTATTTTGCAAGTTTTTTTTTTTTTTAATTCACAACAGACACTTTCCCTGAAAATCTTAAACTGATTTTTTAAAATACTATAAATTAGAAGGGGCCCTAGCTATTTTCTGTGTCAATCTTCATTTTAAATCCGGATACAAAAAAGGATACACCGAGCCAATCAAAGACAAGCTTTAACTTTACCTTGAAGATGTTTCTGAGATAATAAAATGTAGCCCTTGCCCCCGGTCCTTAACCGTAAAGTGAGCAGCCATTGCTAGTAATTCTTTAATGTGTAAAAATTCAATTTCAGGTATAACAAATGTGATCATGAACATGAAAATATTTTAGAATAGATACTGTATTAAATATTGCCATGTTTACAATATGTAATATGTTTTTAGCTGATGGATTTAAACCTGTAGATTCAATTAGAGTCCATTCATGTGATATTTGTAAATAAAGGTAGAAACATTGGATCCACCCCTGCAGAACTTACTGTACAGTTTAGTTGAAGTGTAGCAATGAGGAATTGTCAGCTCATCATGACTGATACACAGTGGAGATAGTAGACACCAACAGAACATCTTGGGAAGTGTGCTGACAGCCCTGGTGCAGGATTGACAGCAGAAACAGCAGGGTGCTTGGTTCCCTTCCATCTCCTACTCTGAGAGGGAGAAGTTAAATTTGAACATCCAAGTCAAGTTTGACTAGTAAGAAAACTGGATGGGTCCTAACTGTTTAGGATGTCATGTGACCAGACCTTTAATTCCAAGGCTCTTGGGACACTGATGGTAGGAAATGGAGAAAAACTGAAACGCTATGGCATTTTTGGGCAAAGCCTCTTAAAGAGTAGCTGACCTTTCAGTACAGATGTGTCCCTTTGAAACTGGTGCCAGTCAGCTCAACAGTATTAGGACTGAAACAAGCACAAGCGAGTGCTCCAAGGTTGGTCCATAGTGTTTCCTTTCTCATTTCTTCTTGCACTAAGGATTGTCAGTAAGTGTTTCAGAATCACATACTGAATTTGTAAACCTTAGGGCTGACACGAGGACCAGTTTGCTGACTCAGAAGAAACACAACACATAGAAAGACCTGGAAGTGAGACCTGGAGACTTTGTCCCACTCCAGTAGCCACACAGCAGCAGTGAGAAGAAACCCAGAGGTGATCTGAATAAACCTGGATGACATGGTGACTGTGTTTCTCTGGTTAGCATCTTACAGGAGATGTTAAAAGTGCCTTCTGTCTTAAATCTCAAACCAAATCATTCTGTGTGTTGGACTGGGGCAGAAGTATCCCTCCTTTCATTCCTTACCATGAAACAGAGAACGTGCATTCTACCAGAAGGGGCTGTGTGGCCATTTTATTTCTTGGGTTGAGAAGTAGTGGAAGTGTTTCTGTTTATGATTTGGTTAATCATTATGTTAAAAATAGGCAACTAGATGGCAAATTTGGAGAGCTTTTATTTGCCTTCTTTTTGGAGGGAGGGAACAGGCTTTGCTTTGTAAAGAACGGTCAGCAGTCATTGAGTGGTTTACGACCTTCAGTCACAACTGATGCACTGTAGGAGTTCTGGCCCAGGCCAGGTATAAAATATGAATTGTAATGCCCTTTTAGTAGGTTCTAACCAGTTTCTTAAGACAGCTTAATTCTGATTTCATCAAAGGTGGGGTTTCCCCACGAATGTGAACATTTCCATGACTGTCTTACTATGTATGCGTTGTTGTTGTCTTCTGAAGTAGTTAAAGAACTTCTAGAAAGTACTGAATGGTATTTATGGAGGACCAAGTCCTCATGGGAGAACTGTGCAGTGAGATCATCTCATACCCCTTCGTCCAGCTCTCCCAAGGCAGTGGAAATGGCTAATAGCCAAGATTTCTGCTACTTACATATCAAGGCTGTGCTAAACAAGTCCCTTGGGTCCCAATTCCAAATGATCTTTTCTATCTTTTATCACTCAGCAGCAGAGTGGCGTTAAAGCTTGTCTTGACATTACAGGTGTCTTCAACACTTACTCAAGAAAAGGTGAGCGTATCCCATCTACCACATCCGCCATGGTTTCCCTTTGCTTTCCTAAGTCTTGGGAGTACCACCATTATAGATTGTATGAATTTTTTGTTTGTTTATTACATTCCTGTGACCTAACAGAATGAATACCCTTTTCTCACTTGAGAGTTAACAGGTGCTGTCTGAAATAAGAATGCTGAACTGTGGGCTCATGCTTGACTGTGGTCTGTCATTTGGGAGGTAGAAGCAGGAGGATTAGGAGATCAAGGTCATCCTTGACTACATAGAAAATTAGAGACCAGCCTTAGCTACAGCAGCCCCATCCTTAAAATAAAAGAAAGAAAAAGAGAAAGAAAAAAGAAAAGAAGCGTTTGCTAAAGTATAATATATATTCTCAGTAAGCAACCCTATTGTGTTTTATTTGGTAGTTTTGCCCTGAGGAAATTCAGGTTCCTCTCTGTACCTTCTATTAAACCTAGTAGAATGGGGGAGAAAAATACTGTGCTATAAAACTGCTAATATTATTATGGCTGTTTCAGACTGAATATTTAAACACTGAAGAAGCTGGGTTTGGCTGGGCATAGTGACACACACCTTGAATCCCAGCATTTGAGAGGCAGGGACAGGTAGATCTCTGAGTTGGAGGCCAGCCTGGTCTAGATAGTGAGCTCCTGGCCAACCAGGGTTATATAGTAAAACCCTGTCTCAAAAAGCATACCCACAAAATAATAATAAACACTGAGGCAGAACTAACAATAAATGAGGAAGGGCAGACTAGGAGGACAATGACTCCTACAGTAATTCTGTGAAGCCTTTCACTCCATAGTGATAGTATTTGAAGGAGAGAAGTTCCGACTAGGCATGCTCCAGGACTGTGGCTGGCCTGTGGAACTTCACTCGCGCCCCCCCCCCCAAGCTGGTTTCTATCAGGAGGATAAACTGGAACAACTCAGGTCTAACAAGTTGCACTAGCTGCATTCCAGAAATTACTTTTGCTTCATATATGTAGTCTCTCCTTCAACTCTTTTGTTATTGTTGTTCTTTTGTATTTTTTTTTAAAGACACATGATCTCACTCTGTAGCCCAGGCTGTCCTAGAACTCAGTACATAGCTCAGGCTGGCTTCAAAGTTGGCATTCCTCCTGCCTTAGCCTCCCAAGTGCTAGAATGAGTGGTTCAAATTTATTATATCTAAGAATGTTGAAAGACATTGACTTTTTTCTTAAAAAGAGATAAAGCCCACTTGTTATTCTTGCAGAGGACTTGGGTTCAGCTCCTATCACCCACATGTCAGCCTAACAAATGTCTGTAACTCCAGTTCAGGGGATCCGATGCCCTCTTCTGGCTTCCAAGGGCACTGCATGCATATGGTGCATAGACATTAATGCAGGCAAAACACCCATACATATAGAAAAGTATTTCATTTGGTACAAGATATCCTTTACCTATGAGGTAAGATAGAGGACAATGAGATTAATATTGTTGCTTTTTTGTTTGTTTTTATTTATAATTATTTTCAAAAGACTACAGTGAAAGTGTAGCCGGGCATGGTAGCACACACCTATGATCCCAGCACTTGGGAGGTAGAGACAGGAGGACCAGAAGTTCAAGGGCAACCTTGGCTTATATGAGACTTGTCTCAAAAGCAAAAGTTAAAAACACAGAAACTGCTCAGCAATTACTTCCTAAGCTATAGTTGGCACCATCAGTTGATCCTGATGAATACTGACAGGTGGTGGCTTTACCTTAAAAGTCAGGAAAATGTTAGCAAAGCTCCCCACTGTCATTTACAGGAACTGTTTTACCCACCCCTGTGTTTTCCTCCAGCATACATCAGTGAACCTGCCCCTAAGGTGTAGACCTTTTAGCATTTGAGGCAGCACAACCCTACAATCAAGGGGCAGAGTAGGATTCCAGGCACTTGATCAAACACCCCCTACCCCCTTCTGAAACTGATTGGCCCAGAAGAGATGAACTGTTATGAAGCTGTATTGAGCATGGCCTAAATAATAGGTGTATTTGACCTGTGAAGTGTGTCCATCTAAAATATTACTCATGCTTTGAAAGCTCCTGAGGAAATATTCATGTAAAAAGGAGTTCACTGGGAAGATTCCCTCTCTAATATAGATAGAAATATTCTTTATCAGAGATTTAGGATACCATTTTGCTAACTGGTAAATAAAAACAGATGTAAATATGTAAGAATGTTTATTTGTTGCACATAACTTTTTTGGTATAAAATAAATGTAGACGTTACCTGTGGACATTGTGTTACCATTCTTACTTTGTTGTGGAGTCTTCAAAACGAAGCTGAATGAAATGAAGTCTGTAGTCAGGAAGAACTTGTGGATCCCTGGTACTGTAACCCTGTCCCTACACATACTAACTTGAAGCCTTTTCTCTTAAATCCTGGGTAACTTATAGGTGATACAGATTTCTTAGGGATTACGTTCTTGGATTCCTGTGGGTTTATTACATATGTGATTGTTAAGAATCCATGATAGGGCTGGGTGCTTTGGGAGCTTAGTCTTTAATCACAGCAGAGGCAAACATAATTCTGTGAGTTTGAGGCCAGCCTGGTTTACATAATAAATTTCTAGAACAGCCAGAGTTACTTGGTGAGACCCTGTCTTTAAAAAAAAAAATCAATGATAGGAACTAGAGAGATGGCTCAGTAGTTAAGCGAGCACTTGCTGCTGTTGCAAAGGACCTAGGTTCAGTTCCCATTGCCGACATGGTGTCTCACAACCACCTGTAAGTACAGCTCCAGAGGTAAAAAATCCATAACAGGGCTGGGGACATAGCTCAACAGAAAAGCATTTGTTTAGTGGGCTCTAAGTTTAATTCCCATCAGCGGAAAAAAAAAAAAGCCAGATATTCCAGAACCTGGGAGGTATAAGTTTGAGCATCAGGAGTTTGAGGGCATCTTCAGCTACATACTGAGTTGGAGGCCAGCCTAGGCTGTGTAGGATGCTGCCTCAAAAAACAACTGACAAAGAATTGGCTCAGGGGTTAAGAGCATTGGTTGCTCTTCAAGAGGACCTAGGCTTGACTCCTAGCATCCGCATGGGAGATCACAACCATCTGTAATTCTAGTTCCCAGGGATCTGATGATCTCAAGAACCAAGTGTACAAATACAGTGGTGTACAGACATACATGCAAGCAAAACTCCCATACAGATAAAAGGATGGTAGTGGTGGTGGTGTTGACAATAGATGTTACATAGACTGTTTTAGGATGTCTTTCCATAGCTTTCTTTGAATTTTCCATCCCTATAGTTTGTTGTTGATTGTTTTACTCTTTTTTTACTCTTTTGGCCTTTCGGGGGGCCTACCACCCAGCTCCCAAATAAATCATACACAGGCTTATTCTTACTTATATATGTCCAACCTTAGCTTGACTTGTTGCTTGACAGCTTTTCTCATCTTAAATTAGCCTGACTACCTTTTACCTCTGGACTTTTACCATTTCTTACTTCTGTGTATCTTACTTTCACTCTTACTCTGTGGGCTGACTGGGTAGCTGGGTGGCTGGCCCCTGATGTCCTCCTCTCCTCTCCTTGCTCCCTCTTCTCCCAGATGTCTCCTCATATTTATCCTCTCTGCCTGCCAGCCCCACCTATTTCTCTCCTGCCTCACTATGGGCTATTCAGCTCTTCAGGTGTTTTAGACAGGGACACTAACACAGCTTCACAGAGTTCAACAAATGCAACATAAAAGTAACACATCTTAAAATAATATTCTACAACAGTCCTCTAAAGAGGTAACATCTAGAAACAGATGAGTTCATTTGAAATCTAAGCCATCCTTCACTGACTAAACCTTGTTTTACATGAAACTTTAGGAGCTGGGTTTGGGATATAGTCCTGTTGATAGATCCAAATCTGGATGTATACGGCCCCAGATTTGGTATAAACTGGGAGTGATAATGAGTACTGTAATCCCAACACTTGTGAAATGGAGGCAGGAGGACCCAAGCATTCAAGGTCGGACCAGTAACAGGTTCAGTGAGCTACAGCAGTTGCTTTATCCTGACAGCTGAGTTTTAGCCTCAGGACCCACATGGTTGAAGAAGAGCACCCATTACCACAAATTGTCCTCTGACACCACACATAGACTGTGTTTTGCAATATAATAAAGATACTAATAATTAATAATTTTAAAAGTTCAAGATCATCCCATGCTAAATACTAATTTAAGAGATTAGCCCAACCAGGTGTAGTGGTGCACACCTTTAATCCCAGCAGAGGCAGGCAGATCTCTTGAGTTTGAGGCCAGCCTGGTCTACATAGTGAGTTCCAGAACAGCTAGAGCTACATAGAGAGAACCTGTCTCAACAACAACAAAAAAGAAAGACTGGCCTGGAATACATAAGATCCTGTCTCAAAAAACAAAAGACCATTTTAGGACTCACAAGCCATAATTTATCTCTAATTTGTAAAATGTTTACATGTCTGTTCCATTTAGCATATTGTTTGTCAACTAAGAAACTTTATTTAAATTCATATTAAACTAGGGGCTGGCTGGGGAGATAGTTAAGAGCATTGGCTATTCTTCGAAAGGACTAGGGTTCAAGTCTCAGCATCCATATGGTGGTTTACAACTACCTATAACTCCAGTTCCAGGGGATCTGACATATTCTGGCCTCCATCGGCACCAGACCAGGCATGCACATGGTACACAAACACTCATACACAGAAAATAAACAAATAAATATTAATAAAGATTTATATTAAGCTAAGACAAAAAACTTGATTATTTTGAAAATTTTATGAGGTCCGTGGTGACATGAAATACAGCTCTCCTAAAATCCCTTCCCACTTGAACTAACAGTCTCAGTTTTAAATGATCTCAAGATAGTAGGAGGAGGCTCTTCTCATGGGTCTAGGAGAGGAAGACTGGAAAGGGATGTGTATAGAGGCATGCAACTGACCCCGAGAAGAGTCCAGCCGGCTACTGCACTACAGATAGCTCCTTGTCTTCCACCTGACTGGAAAGCTCAGGAGTCCCTTTCAGAACACCCATCCTCACGCCGGTGTTGGCCTTGGGAAGAATACTGTGCTATATATACCCTTGCCTCAGTGGAGCCTCTGGACCAGGGATACAGGGACAAATCTCCAGTGAAAGACTTAGCAAGATAATAGGTCATCACTCTGGATGTACCAGCTACAGAACACTCACTTATATAGGCCCTGTTTAAAGAGCCAGGTCCTCGTCAGTAGCGTGGCTGAGAGCCAGTGGGCTTCTACACAAACCTACCCTGTCAAGTTTGAATTATAAAGAAGCCTGTGGAGACAGTAAAGTACTTGCGGTACATGCATAAGAATCCTGGGTTCAGCCCTCAGAACTCCTACCTCAGAGCTGGGCTGGGACTTATAAGCATGTGCTTATAATTTCAACACTGGGGAGACAGGCTAAACTGAGTGAATTCTCCCCTAGTCTGAGACCCTGTCTCAAAAACAAAGGTGGACGGTACCTGAGATTAAGCCTCCATAAGCATGTGTATATACCAAAGACTAGGCTGGAGCTGCGCTCACAGTTCAGACTCAGTATTTGAATCACTGGCATCTCAGTCAGGGAAAGTGGTCTGTCAGTTGCTGCACTATATAGGGACTTCTCTATGTATGTGAATACCCATGGAACTGTGGCTAATCTGTGGGGCTTTGTTCTGAGACAGGTCTGCCTCCCTCTGCCTCCCGAGTGCTGAATTAAACCCATGTGCCACTCCACCCAGATCCTTTGTGGGGTTTAATGAGTGGAGTCTTTGGTTTTTTCAGACAGCTCTGGTTGTCCTGGGACTTTTTGTTGATCAGGCTGGCCTCAAACTCACAGAGATCCTCCTGCCTCCACATCCCAAGTGCTGGGATTAAAGGTGTATGCCACCACCACCCAGCTGAGTCTTTGACTCTTATTGGGTCAAGATTAGACCGTTTTGATGCCCAAGCGTGGGGGTTTGGGGCAGTGAATAGTCTGTCACCTTTAGCACTTTGAAACCAAAATTAGCCGGGTGGGTGGTGGTGCACACTTTTAATCCCAGCACTTAGGAGGCAGATGGCTATTTTGAGGCCAGCCTGGTCTGCAGAGTGAGTTCCAGGACAGCCAGGGCTACACAGAGAAACCCTATCTTGAAAAACTAATAATAAATAAAAATTTGTTTTATTTTACATGTATAGCTATTTTCCCACATGTATGTCTGTACACCACATGCATGTGATACCTGCAGAGGCCAAAAGAGGGCTTTTGTATCACCTAGGAAATGGTGGGTTTGTTTTTTTGTTGTTGTTTTGTTTTATTTTGAGACAGGGTTTCTCTGTGTAACAGCTCTGACTGTCTTGGAACTCGCTCTGTAGACCAGGCTGGCCTCAAACTCACAGAGATCCTCCTGCCTCTGCCTCCCAAGTGCTGGGATTAAAGGTGGGCCCCACCACTGGAATGGAGTTTGTAATATCAGTTGTTCACCAAGTGAGTGCTAGGACTTGAACTTGGAATCTCTGGAAGAACAGTACGCACTCTTACCCTCTGAGCCATTTCTCTAGCCGCTTACCCTGTATCTCCTAAGGAAGTGTGAGTGTCCACACACAGGAGTGCACAAAGCCTGATGCCGAAAGCCGATGTAGAAACCTCAGTTCTCAGCACGCATTGCTGAGCTCAAGCGCAGATATTCATACGCAAGTCATTATTCCCATACAAGAAAAGCTTTATTATCACTGCTAATGTTCCCTTCTAGCAGATCACAAATCCAAAGTAAAGAAACTGGCACCAGGAACTGTCTGGGGACGCCCGCTCTGCTGGGAAAATGCCTTTCATTTCATCAGAGGTTGCCTCTGCGGTGAGGTAGTTCTAGCTTTACATTGTAAATGGTTTGGTTCCCAAACACTGGGTCATTGGCACCGAATGGTGATCCATGGTTTCACTGACAATCCTCCAGTATCTCTCTCGCAAAATAAACGCTGCACTTTTGGGCTGTCTCTGACGAGTGAAGATCCCCTTCTTGTTTCCTATTACTCTGGTTGGTGCTTTAAAAAAAAAAAAAAGAAAAAAACAAGGGGGGGGGCTGATAAAATGACTCAGAGAGTAAAGAACTTGCCATTAAACCTAATCACCCCATTCAATCACAGACACCCACATGGTAGAAAAAGCAAGCAGACTCCCCAAAGTTGTCTAGCTTCCATTTGTGTGTTAGGGCATGTCAGAACTCCCTACCTACTCCCCCACATGCTAAATAAAATGTAATAAAGTTTAAAATACTATGGAGGAGCACACATTTAATCCTAGCACCTAAGAGGCAGAGATAATCAGATCACTGAGTTCCAGGCCAGCCTGGTCTACAGGTCAGCCAGGGTTGCATTAGTGAGACCCTACCAAGAGTTGGAGGTGAGCTGAATCCATTTTAACTAAATGTAAAATAGACCAAAGCAAGTACTTTACTACCTAAGCATCTCCCCAGCCCCATTTCCAGTATAAGTGGAAAAGTCCATAAGCCTAAGAGACACTTACACTGGTTGGTCATAAAGTCAGCAAAATTCCAAATGAGCTCTCCAACCACGTATTCTTTTCGTTTCTGATCGAGAACCAAATGATAATTCTCCAGGAGAGCTTTCTGGTACTCCTCACTGAACATGACAGGTGGATCCTGAGATTCAAGACAAAGGGAATGTCAGAGTTGGGACTGAAGTGTTAGATAAAAATGAGAGATCCAGCCGGGTGGTGGTGGCACACACCTTTAATCCCAGCACTCGGGAGGCAGAGTTAGGTGGATCTCTGAGTTCAAGGCCAGCCTGGTCTACAGAGCGAGTTCCAGGACAGCCAGGGCTGCACAGAGGAACCCTGCCTTGAGATGGGGGAGGAGGGACGGGAGGTTGACTTGGCCATGACTAAAGCATCTGTCCAGATGACAGGCTGTACTGAGTGCAGGACTCACTGGTGCTGGCTCAGAGACAGCCCGGGTTTGAGGTCAGCCAGAGTGAAAAATTTTAAAGAACACGTTCCATCAAGGTGGAAAATGCCTTTAATCCCAGAACACTAATCCCAGAATGCAAGGAGGATCAAGAGTTCAAGGCCAGCTAGGGCTACACAGCAAGAAGACCCTCTATTAAAGCAATTGTTTAAAAAAAATTGAAAAACCTAGCCAGGCAGTGGTGGTGCATGCCTTTAGCCCTAGCACTGGGGAAGCGTTGGATCTCTGTAGGTTCGAGGACAGCCTGATTAACAGATCAAGTTTCAGGACAGCCAGAGCTACACAGAGAAACCCTGTTCCACAAAAACAAAATCCAATTTTGAGACAGGGTACCCCGAAACTGTTAAGGCTGGCCTTGACCTTGCTACCCTGCTTCAGCCTCCCAAGTAACTGGGCTGTTACCACCCTGACTGTTCAGGTTAACTAAGCTGTGTGTATTCATTCTCTCTGACTTCTACTCTGCCCCAAGTCTGATCCACCACAATAGCACCCAGGTGACCCCTCTCCCTCATTTGCATGTGTTGGAAATCAGATGATCTTTAATTGTATTCTACCTTGGATAATTGAGTTGGGGGTCTCTTGCTGTTCCATTTAGTCCAGTTATTTGCTGGGGATCCCATCTCCAACCACTGGAGCACCGGGATTACAGGAAGCCTGCCACACCAGCCTGGAGCCTGCCTGGGTGGTGGGGGAGCTGAGCTTTGCTCCTCATGGTCACAGAACGGTCACAGAACAAGTACTTTCCCCGCTGAAGCCACCCCCACAGTCCCCAGCCCTAGCTGCTCTTAAAGCTTTAAAGTACTTAGGAAGTCAAATATCTGTTTACCTCAACTGTAAAAAAGTTTGTTGTGGGGCAGGGCGTGTGTGTCTTTCTTTTTGGTTTTGTTTTCAAGATAGGACCTCTGACACAGCCTGGAGGTGGCCTAGACTGTCCTCTGACATGCAGTCATCCTGCCTTAGCAGCTCCTTCTTGTGGGACTGACTTGTTGTTGTCATTTTAAAGTATATACATAAGCAGCTGAGGAGATGGTGTGGTGGCTAAGAGTGTACTGTTTCTGCACAGGACCCAAGTTCGGTTCCCATCTCCTGTGTTAGGTGGCTGACAATCACCTGTGAATCCAGCTCCAGGGGACTCTGACACCTCTGGCCTCAGGGGGTACCCTGACACGTGCACATATCTACCTACATGCAGTCACACAGACATACACATAATTAAAAAATTTTTTGATAGTTCTGGGGATTGAACCCAGGGCCTTGTGCAAAATAGGCAGGCACGGTACCATCGCACTGTATCCCTAGCCTAAAATTTTTTTTTTAAAATCTTATTTATGGGGCTGGAGAGATAGTTCAGAGGTTAAAAGCATTGGCTGTTCTTTCAGAGGATCCTGGTTCAATTTCAGCACCCACATGGCAGCTCACAACTGTAACTCCAATTCCAGGGCATCTGATACCCTTACACAGACATACATGCAAGCAAAAATACCAATGCACATTAAAAAAAAGGAATAATTAAAGAAATTTAAAAAATTCTTGTGTATGCTGTAGGTACAAGTTATGTGTATGTGCACGGGTGCCTGCGTATAGAAGTTAGAGGACAGCTGTCAGTCCTTGCCTTCCACCTTGTTTGACACAAGGTCTCTTGTTCACCACTTTGTATACCAGGTAAGGAACTGGGATTACAGATGTGTGCTACCATACCTGGCATTATGTTGGTTCTGGGGACTTTTTTAACTCTGATCATCATGTTTGTGTAGCAAGCACTTTATCTGAGTCATCTCATATAGCCCAGGCTGGCCTGCAACTAAGCATATAGCTGAGGCTAGCCTTGAACTCATTCTGCTTCCACCCAAGTGGTAGAACAGACGTGTGCTACCTTGCCCATCATGATTTGTAATGGGAATAGACCCACACTAATACAGTAGCTACAAGCCGCATGTGGCTATTTAAATTAGGATCACACTAAACCAATTTAGTCTACTACCTACACCTCAGATCCCAGAAGCTGCTGTATGGTTAGCTGCTATCAACACCTGTCTCGACAGGAGATTTTTTGTTTGTTTGCTTGAGACAGGGTTTTCTGTATCCCAGACTAGCCTCAAACTCTTGTAGGCAAGGATGATCCGGATTCTTTTGCCCCCACTTCCCGGTGCTAGTGTTACAGGCATGCACAACCACATGGGCTTGTGTGTGCAGGGAGAGCATAGCATGTTGAACTCCATGCATGCTGGGCAAGCACCCTGCCAACTGAGCTACCTTCTCCCAGAATGAAAATTACTTTTTGGGTTTTAGAAAGAGGTTTTCTCTGTATAGCTTTGGCTGTCCTGGAACTCACTCTGTAGACTAGGCTAGCCTTGAACTTATAGCAATCCACCTGCCTCTGCCTCCCAAGTGCTGGGATTAAAGGTGTGTGCCATCATGCAGCCTGAAAATCACTTTTTAAAAAAGATTTGTTCATCTTTTAAATTGTGTATATGTGTGCACTACAGCCATGCAGGTACCTGTGGAGGCCTAACAGGGCATCACATCCTCTCGAACTAGAGTTACAGGCAGTTGTAAACTACCTGATGTGGGTACTGGGAACCAAACTGAGATCCTCTAGAAGGGCAGTAAGTGCTCTGAGCCATCTTTCCAGCCCACAGGCCAAGAATCTTAAAAAGTCATTATTGGAGCCTTTAATCCCAGCATTTGGGAGGCAGAGGCAGGCGGGTCTCTCTGTGAGTTCGAGGCCAGCCTGGTCTACAAGAGCTAGTTCCAGGACAGCCAGGGCTGTTAGACAGAGAAATCCTGACTTGAAAAACCTAAAACAAAACAAAAACAAACAAACAAAAAGGGCCAGATGTGGAGGCTCACATCTGTCACCCCAGCACTCAAGAGACTAAGGGAGATTGTGAGTTTGAGGCCAGCATGGGCAACAAACAAAGATCTTTGCAAAGAAGGAAAAAAAAAAACCCAATGTGGATAGCAGTTGAGGGGTGATGGTGTGGAAACAAAGCTAAAAGTGGGGCTGCCTCTGGAACCCACAGGGGCACAGTGTGTGTAGAGTTGGGGAGGTGCCTGAGAGTGAAGGCTGAGTCCCTAGTCCACCTGAGGGCAGGGACAGCCCAAAGAGATAAGTAGGGTCACTAGTGTGGTACGTGCGATGAAACTGTCTGCACCGTTTACCTGGTGAAATCCGGCAATTGTGTCTGCTCCATATTCGCTCTGGATAATTGGCTTCTTGTAAGTCTTATACCAGTTCTCAAACTGGCTCTTCAGCTGTGGCTGGATCACCTCAAGATGCCCAGAGTCATGATACCAGGAGAAGTAGCTGTTCACACAGACCACGTCCACGTATGGGGCCTAGGACAAGAGTGGTCAAGTGAGTTTGCCCCCCACACTGACGATCTCTTCAAGGTCAGAACAGAATGCAGATGATGTAGGTTATCCGACCCAACATGTAGGGAATAAAGCCAAGAGCAGACCCTCATGGGGCCAGTCTACGATGCTATGTGGAGGCTCCCAACTGGGGCACGGCTGGAAGCAAAGCAGGCCGCCATCCAGTCTCTGGCCTTGTTGGAGTTTACTCCTTTCCTGTCACTGGTCTCCTGTGGCCTTGCCTGGAGATATGACCCAACCTGAAGAGCAGATAGCTTTTCTCTACACAGTTCGGGTTTTTAGTTAGACCAAGCTGACTTCAGGCTCCCTATGTATCCAGCACTGACCTGGACTGATTATCTGCCTGCTTTCACCTCTCAAGTGATGAGATCGCAGGGGTGCACTGCCTACACCTAGTTTTCTGCCTTGCTGGGGATCAAGTCCAGGGTTTCAGGAACTTGAGGCAAACACTCTTATTGATTAAGCTACATCTCTTGCTCCTTATTTTTTTGGGGGTGGTGGTGGTGTGTGTGTGTTTGTATGCACGTGCGTGCTGGGGATGCAACCCAAGGGCTTGTTCGTGTCAAGCACATGCTGTACCACTGAGCCACATCGCCAGCCTCTCAGAGTCTCCTTCTGATCCACAATTGAGAAGGCAGTGCTGTGAGCAGCAGACTGGCTACATTTCTCCCTAGCAGTGATGAGGGTCCACAGGGAAGGGACAGGAATGTGTCTGAACAGCAGGGCAGAGTTCTGCATCGAGCTGACATGTCTCCTTCAGGCCACTGCTTGGCTCCAAAGCTACCCTTTCAATGATGAGTTCTTTCCCAAGAGACCTCATACCCTCTCCAGGCTGTGGTGGTGGGAAGATGCAAGCAGCAGAAAGCTTTGGAGGGTCAAGGAGTGTCACTTCATAAAGCACACTCCAGGTAGAGGCCAGGCACAGGGTACCCAGCAAAGCCGTCCCCGCCCACAGAGAAGATAGATAGGGTAAGCATTGGAACGGCCAGCACCCGGGCCTCAATGCAAACTCTGTTTTTTTTTTGTTTTTTTGGTTTTTTTTTTTTTGAAGGGTGGATATAGAGAAGCCAGGGCTAACAAGACTTTTGCTGTTAATTATTTTTAGATATTTATAAATGAGTGTTTTCCCTGTGTATTTGCATATGCATCAGGAGGTGTCAGATCCCCTGGAACAAGATGTTTATGAGCCACCACCATGTGGGTACTAAGAACCTAACTCTGGTCCTCTTGAAGAGCAACAAGTGCTCTTGACCAATAAGCCATCTCTCCAGTTCCCTGACAAGGCTCTCTTATTCATAAGGAAATGACTGTCTCAACAAGACCCTGCCTCAAAAAATTAATGGGGAGGTAGGTGCTGAAGAGATGGCTCGGTGACTAGGAGCGCATACTGTGGTAGTTTGAACGAGGATAGTCTCCATAGGCTCAAGTCGGAATTCTGGGTCTATAGTTGGTGGAACAGTTTGGCAAGGATGAGGAGGTGTGGCCTTGTGGGGGAGACTTATCCCTGGGGGTGGGTTTTGGGGTTTCATTCCAAGTGGTTCAATCACCTCCAAATGCCCTGTCATGATACCAAGAGAAGTAGTGGTTCACACAGTCACGTCCACATATGTGGCCTAGGACAAGAGCGGGCCCCCTTCAAGGCCAGAATAGAAAGCAGATGTGGTTGTGTTCAAGATATGGAGCTCTCGGCTACTGCTCCAGCACCATGCCTGCCTGCTGAAGTGCATAAAATTAATGAAAAAAATGGGCGGGGGGGGGGCTGAGTCTGACCAGCATGCTGGCTCACACCTGTAATCCTAGAGCTCGGGAGGATTTTGAGTTCTAGGCCAGATTAGGCTACATAGTGGGATTCTGTCTACAAACAAACAAGCCAACAAACATGAAAGTTGAAAGGAGGAAAGTCGTTGGGCAAAGGAAAGGGATCAGTGGGCGTATGAGGTGGACAAGGGACGAAATGAGTGGCTATGATCAGATACACTATATACACATAGGAAAATATAATAAGCCTGTTATTATGTATAACAGGCTTATTATATTATATATATATACATATATGTGTATATATATATATATATAATAGATGCTAATAAAAATCACCTTTAGAAAAGCCCAAGTCTACAAACAAGTACATTGTCCTGGCTATAGCACAGCCTTCTTGGGTTAGAAGGCACACTGCCTAGAGGATCATTTTAACCACTTGTGAAAACGGCTGAACTGGCCACTGCCAGTTCACATTAGCAAGCACAAGACTAAAGGCCAAGCACAGGTGAGCAGAGGCAGTGTAGGGGCCACCCCGCCCCCAGGCTCACCCCCAGGTCTGCATTATATTTTTCGTTGGTCACAAAGGTCACAGGGCGGGTGGGGTCCAGAGCTTTGGTGTGGGAGATCAGCGTCCTGTCAGTGGAAGGCAGAAGACAAGCTATCAGACTGGGAGGGGCTCTCGGACACCTGTCTCTCCCTTTCCTTCCCATCACCCCATCAGCAGTGGCTCCCAGCTAAGGCCATGGCTGCACAGAGCCACGAGAGCAGAGATGAGTACAAACCAAAGAGGCTAGCACCCTGTAAGTCAGTCAGTCGGGGGGATGGAGGGAGAACATGATTTAAATTAAGAGTTGGGAAGCCTCTTAAAGCAATAATATTAGTGCCGAGTTGAATTTCATTGACTCCTGAGGACTAGAGAGGAGAGGACCCAATGGAAGGACTAGTTGAGGGTTAAGATTTGGTACTTGGGACCTATTCCTGGCCTCCATGGCACAGATCACCATCATTCACCATTAAAGACTTTCCCCTCTTTTACGTCTTTTTGATCATTACTCTTCCTGTTTGAAGGCTGTGTTTTGACCCTTGGTCTTAGGCTCCGAACCCACCTTTCCAAACAGCTTCAAACCAGCAAAGTTCAGTCTGGGTTACTCCAGCCCAGCCAGTCCTAGCCTCATCCCTGCTGTCCCTAACACATGCATGCATCTCCCTTGCCACCTCCTGAAAACATTTGGGAGCTTCAGTAAGCTATATGCTTCCCCTTCAAGAAAAAAGCCTTATCCACCCAGCCCTGAGATGGTCCCAAAGCCATGAGCTCTGCGGGACTCTTGAGTGTCCAGAGCTGTCACTGGCCTAAGCGAGGGGCATTCCTCCAGGCCTGCCTGCTACAGACTCAGAGGAGCTCAGTTCACTATGTGGAGCTGGGATACAGCATTAGAAGCTTCGGTTGTCTCTCTGTGACAAGCAGTATAATTCACCCTAAAGACTAAGTGACAGTCTCATGACAGATGAAGGAATGGGTCTGGAGGTTGAGCTCACTGGTAGAGCACTTGCCTAGCATGCATAGATAAGGCCCTGGATTGGATCCTCAACATTAGAAAATATTTAAAATCTTTCTGTGTAATTAGAAAAAAAAATCCCCTTTTATGGTGCTAGAGAGATAGCCCAGTGGTTGCTCTCTTCCGAGGACTCAGGCTCAATTCCCAGCACCCACATGGTGGCCTACAACAGCTATAACTCCAGTTACTGAAGAACTGATGCCTCTGAAGGAAAGACGCACACGTGGGACAGGTATACATGCAGGTATATACCCATTCACACAAAACAGTTTTAAATCCCATTTATATTCTCATGCCTGTGTGAATTGGTTTTATACAGATGAATCCAAAACATCATGAAGTACTTTTCTATAGTTTTATCATATGTTTCTATCGAAAATGAATGAATGCCAGGTGTGATGGAGCACACCTGTGATCCTAGCACTAAGAAGGAAGCAGAGAAAGAAGGATTAGGAATTCAAGGCCAATTTTGGCTACATAACAAATCTGAGGCCAGCCTATACTCCTTGGGACTTTGTTTGAAAAAAAAGAAAAGAAAATCAGAAAAAGGGGCTGAAGAGATGACTTGGTTAAAAACACCTACTGCCAAGCCCCGTGACATGAGTTCAAGCCCCAGGACTCACATGGTGGAAAGAGAGAACCAATTCCTACAAGCTATCCTCTGACCTCCACATGCCATGGCATGCACAGAAATAAAGTACAAATAAATCTAAAACCAAAAACATTGTCAGGCTTGATGGACGATGCCTATGACCCCAGCACTCAGAAGGCAGGGCCAAAAGGATTAGTGCAAGTTTGATGCATAGCAAGGGATACATAGCAAGACCCTGTCTCAAAAATAATATATAAAATCCAAAGTTCTGTGTATCAAAGGGAACTCTGGATTTCCCTCCAGGTATGACTAAGAGGGTCTTAATGGGTGGAAAAATCACAGTTTGGGTAGGCTGATTTGGGTTCTCAGAAATGATGGACAGGGAGGGAATACGGACATTGACAGCACACATCTACCCCAAGGCTGACTTCCACGCTCCCGGCTGCCTATGTAGGTTGAGCCAGGTCAAAGGGCCAAGGCCACAGGCCTGTCTCAGCCTGGGGGAGGAAGGGTACTCACTTGAAATAGTAAGCAGCAGGTTTCAGAGCAGAAGCAGGCTCATTGGCCACAGACCACATCACAACTGCAGGGTGATTTTTGTCCCTGCGAACTAGCTCGTCCATCACCTCTAGGTGGTGCCGAAGAGACTCGTTGCCAAAACTCTGGCTGTGGAGGCAGAAAGGAAAGGGTCACCAACGGCTCAGAGAAGAGCCGGGCAAGCTGGGCAGTGTGGGCAGTGAGGGGCACTCACGGCAGCTTGATGCCCACACCAGGGCACTCGTCAATAACCACAATTCCGTATCGATCACAGAGCTGAAGGACCTCCTCCGAGTAGGGGTAGTGGCTGGTACGGAAGGAGTTGGCACCAAGCCATTTGATTAGGTTGAAATCCTTCATCAGCAGTGGCCAGTCGAAGCCCTTCCCTCGGATCTGGGGGACAGCAGGGCTGTGTGACCTCCTGCCCTTATCACTGGAGAATACCTGCTTTCTTCTGAAGCCCCAGCCCCTATAGAGACACCTCCCTATTCCAATCTAGGCTTAGTTCACACACCCAAGCCCATGACAGCCTCTTCAGAGCACATGAACTCCCAGCATCCCACACGGGAATACCACAGTCACAACTCACATCCGAATCCTCGTGTTTGTTGACGCCATGGAAATAGAAAGGCTTCCCATTTATGAGAAACTTGCTCTCGGTGACAGCCACTGTTCGGATCCCGACAGGGAGGGTGTAGAAGTCAGAACCAGACACAGTTGTTGCCATTCTCACCTAGGAGATCAATGTGCCGGGCAGGGGCACCCAGGTAGACTGAGCCTCATCCGTCCCGACAGGAAGGACTTGTCCCATGCATGACACTTTGGAGCTTTTATTTTTTTCAAGACAGGGTTTCTCTGTGTATCTCTGGCAGTCCTGAAACTTGCTCTGTAGACCAGGCTGGCCTCGAACTCACAGAGATCCACTTGCCTCTGCCTCCTGAGTGCTGGGTTGCTCCACCACCTCCCAGCCTTTCTTTTCAAGTCAGACCTCGTGTATCCTAGGCTGGCCTCAAATTCGCTTGAAGCTAAGGATGACCCTGAACTCCTGATTCTCCTGCCTATAGCTCCCAAGTGCTAAGATTACAGATATGCACCTCCATGTCTAGCTGGCTATTTTGTTTTTTGGATTTTTTTTTCTTTTTTTGAGACAGGGCTTCTCTGTAGCTTTGGAGCCTATCCTAGAACTTGCTCTCTATACCAGGCTGGCCTTGAACTCACAGAGATCCTCCTGCCTCTGCTTCCGAGTGCTGGGATTAAAGGCGTGCACTATCACTGCTTTTTTTTTTTTTTTTTGAGACAGGGTTTCACTATGTAGCTTTGGCTGTCCTGGAACTCATTATGTAGACCAGGTAACCTCAACCCCTATACTCATTTGATCCTATTATCCCACACCCCTGGGCCTGGCTAAAAAGGACCTGTGTATCCGCAAGGCTTCAGCTGAGATGCCGAAATTATAGTCTCTGTCTTTAAGAAGAACATAATCTCAGGACTTCCAAGGGATAGGAAAGCCAGGAATTTAGGACAGTGCCTGCCTAGTCACCTGTCCTGGAATGCTTAGTGAAACTACAGTCACCAGGTGACAGCAGAGGGCCTTCCTTAGCCCCACTTCCAAATCCCCATTACCTCCAAGGAGTACAGGTAGGCTGGATGCTCATGCATCAGAAAAGGCCACCAGAGGTTGGCACCAGGGACCCGAAGTTGGCCCTGTTCCCCTGTTTCCTGGGCCACGATTTTGCCATCCTCATCCAAAAGACGTACTTCTAGCTGGAAATGTTCGTCTCCCTGGACGGAAATCCAGTAATTCACCAGTCCTGTGGAAACAAGAGATGGGGATAGAAACGGATAGGACTTTACCATTCCCACAATTCCTCTCAGGCCCCAAGGCCCTAGCAAACAGCTGCTTGATGTTTTTCCTTTTCAGCTTACTGTGCAGGGAGGAGCGGCTAGGGGTGGTACAAAGGGGAGGGGCCAAGTGACTCAATATCTTGGCTATGTTACTCTAGACAAAACCACAGTTCTCACTGGTCCTCTCAAATTGAGGCCCACCAGATGGGTGACTTCTGAAGCTCTTGTTAACTAGGGCAGTCTGGGTCTTATCCTCTGAGGGTGATGAAGCAGGTGACGCTTGGGAGATGCTTGAAGACTTTTTTCCTTAGAGGCTGTTTCCTCTGGGGAACTGAGATAACTGGGCTCAGCCTAGCATAGACCCCCCTGCCAGGAGCCCTTACCGACTTCTTGTTCCACATCAGTGGTCACAGTGATGTCGTCTATGTAGGTGGTAGGTGTGGTGTAGAGGACCACAGACCGATGTAGTCCCGCATAGTTGAAGAAGTCAAAGCTTATGTTCTGGAAAAAGTAATTCTTGGGAAATCTAGGGTAGAAAATGAAGGTCGATTGTTCCTTCCCTGTGGGTTTTTTCTGTTTGTTTGTTTGTTTGTTTGTTTGTTTTTAGAGACAGGGTTTCTCAGTAGCTATGGAGCCTGTCCTGGAACTTACTCTGTAGACCAGGCTGGCCTTGAACTCTGCCTCCTAAGTGCTGGGATTAAAGGCGTGCGCCAGCACTGCCTGGCTCCTGTGTCTTTTAATCGCATGCATGTATGTGTGTGTACCACAGTGCCCACGTGGAGACTGGGGGGCAACCTCAGGTACTGGCTCTGGCCTTCTACCTCCAGACAGGGTCCCTTGTTCTAGCTGGCCTGAGAACTTCAAAGAATCCTGTCTCCACCTCTTATCTCGACATAGGTCCACTGAAGAACACTGGGATTACAACTCCAACCTATCACATCTATTCTTCCACGGGTGCCTGTACTTTAAGCTCATGTCTTCATGATTACGCGGTGAGTATATCACCCACTGAGCCATCTCCCCAGCCCTCTGCCTCCTTTGACGTCTAACTAGCATGTATTCTGTGGTCTCTGCAGATCCGGGGCTGAAGTCACTCTCTCTGTATGGGAGTCCACTGGACGGGGAGGGTGGGGGAGAAGAAGGATGTTGCTTACACGGCATCAGTCTTGTAGATAATGGATCCGGGTGGCAGGGTATGAGGGGTCAGCGTGTTGTTGATGGCGATCGTGATCCGGCAGGTGGTCTGGGGTCCACTCTGGACCAGCTTGCTGATGTCAGCTTCAAAGGGGAGGTGACCCCCCTCATGCTCCACCACATGTATCCCATTCACCCACTGCAGACACAAGGAAATATGAGCAGAGGGCAACTGGCCGAAGGGTACCGCCCCCTTCCAGAAGCGGGTCCTGCCGTAAGCCTGAGAGAAGTGTTCTAATGGAGCCCACGAAGCAACCCTTTCTGTGACCCATGGTACAGACTAGAGAGCCCAGGTTGCTTTCCCCCCAGCCAGCCGCGCCCTACACTGACCACAATGGCATGGTAATGGGCACTGTTGATCCTCAGCACCACTCTTGTGTTTGTGTCTTGGGTCCATCGCTGCGGCAGGACTGCTTCCCGTTCATACCATACCCAGCCGATAAAGTCCCGAAGCCGCGCCTCTTGGGTGATGTCGTTGAAGCTGGAAGGGACCGGCATGTCCAAGGTTGGGCCCGACTAGGTAAAGAAGAGCCGGAGTCATGATGGACTGGGGCTGTACCTCAGCGGGTAGAGTGCTGGCCTACCATGCGTGTGACTGCGGTTCCAACGCCGGCACTGCGTGAACCAACGGGAGGTACAGCCAGGAAGATCAGAATTCAAGGTCATACCCTAGCTATCTGAGGATACAGGAGACTCTATCTAAAGAGCAAGAATCAGGCCCAGCAGTGGTGGCGCAGGCCTTTAATCCCAGAACTCGGGAGGCAGAGGCAGGCGGATCTCTGTGAGTTCGAGGCCAGCCTGATCTACACAGTGAGTTTCAGGACAGCTGGAATCAGGTCTATCCTTCATGCCTGCATTCCCCAGCGCCTCACAGAAGCCCGGGGACACAGAGGAGGGACTCTGTAAACGCGGGGCTGCATGTGGGTAGGTCACCCGCTGACAAGTGAACTGTATGAACCAACTTCTTCCACAGGGCAGATGGCACCAGGGCCACAATCTCCATGGAAAGAGTGAGCCCAGGGCCACAGTCCAGCCTAAGATAGGAAGACCCAGACCCTGACATGAGAGGCAGATGACCACCGCCGTCCGCTCAGGAAGGTCAACAGCAGGGCACAGGGGGCCCTGAGCTGAGGAAACTGAGAAGGCACGTGGAGGGCACATCTCCTCCTTACTTCCTCCTTTGCTGAATGCTGGGCAGGGCAGATGAAAACTGAGTGGTTAAATCAGGTGTGGTAGGCTCATAACTTGTAACCCTAGCACCGGGGGTTGGGGGGGATGGGGGGTGTTAAGGCAGCAGGATTGCTATGGGTTGGAGGTCAAAGTGGGCCAGAGTGAGGCGCTGCCTCTAACACACACACACACACACACACACACACACACACACACACACACACACACACACACACACACACACACACACACACTCTGGCTTAAAAGCACTAGTCACCAAGCCTCCTGACCCTGGAGTAAGATCCCTGGAACCTAGGAGAGACCAGACTCCAGCGAGTTGTCCCCTGACCTCCACGTGAACTGTGTGGCACACGGGTGCCCACACACATGCACACACAAGTTAAGTAAATATTATAAACATTAAACAAAGAAGACAAAGAAAGATGGGGAAGAAGGAGGAGAGCCAAAGAGGGGAAGAGGAAGTGAGGGGGAATGAATGAACGAAAAATGAATGAATCTTCAACCTGCTCCTGTACCAACCCTACCCAGTTAGCAAGGGAGAGCAGAGATGGGATCCTCCGCGGGCTGTGTGCCAAGTCATGTCCTTTATCCGAATCTTGCAACCCCAAGGACCTTCTTGCCTTGGTTGAGCAGAACCCCACCCCCACCCCACCCCGCAAACTAGCTTGCCCCTCCTCTATCCCCATCCCCAAATCCTTGTGGTGGGCAGCATCACCAATGCATGCACACGGCTAGGGTTCTGCTTCTCACTAGCTGTGCGAGAGCATGCAGGAGGCATGTGCAAACATTCACTCCAACACGCCAGAAAACTGGAGCAGGAGGCTCACCGGGATAGCCAGGTCAGCCTGGGTCACAGAATGAGACAGTTTCAAAACAAAAACAAAAGGCTCAGTGGTGACATGCATGCACAGGGTCCTGGGTTCAACCCCCAGCACAATGAAATAAAATGAAAAGCTTTTTTTTTTTTTTTTAAATCCATTGCTTGGGGCAGCGCTCGCCTAGCAGAATCCCTGGAGTCCATGTGGTTCTGGGGCATGCGAGGTCCCACTTCCTCGTCCGGCCGCTCCCCTCCCCAGCCTGCAAACCCATAACCTCCTCTAGACTGGCACAAGGGAAGGGGATCTCCAGGTACAGGCACCCCTCCTCCCATCCCCTGGCTTCCGGAAGCTTCCAGACCCCGGGTACCCCCCGGGAGCGCACACCTCCCGCAGCGGCTGCCGGTACCACTGCTGTTCGAATCCCAACAAACGGTTTTCGGAGAAGTCCGCGCGGAAGTGCCACAGTCCATCCAGCACCTTGAGCTCCCGCGACGGGGTCTCCACGGGGAAGAGCATCCCGCCCTGCAGTGCCAGCGCGCAGCTGCACAGCAGCGGGCCCAGCGCAACCCAGCACACACTCAACTTTGGGGACATGCTGGTCTGGCTGCCCAGCGTCCAGCGGTTGGGCTTTTAGCCTCGCTCTCTTAGGGCGGGTGAGGGCGGGGCCTAGGAGGGTCACATGTTCCTGCGTCAAGCCGCCTGCGCCAACTTGGTTAAGGGCAAATAAGTACAGCTACTTGGGCAAGGCCATCCAGAGGCCCCGGGTCTAGGAACTGCGGGAAGAGAAAACTCTCATATTCCTCCTAGCCCCAAAGGCCTGAAGTCCTGGGTCGTCCTCCCAGAGGAGTGCCGGAGGTCCCCGCCGGTCTCACAGCCATTAACATCTCCCCACACCCTCACTCACAGAAACTCTGGGGTTGTGCCTTCCAGGACCTTTAGACTAAGGGCTGAGAGAACCCTTGAAGTCCCGGTCCCCACCATTTCTCCATGACTCCTGTGAAAAGTCGCGCTTGAGGGGTCTAAGAGAGACACTGCGAAGGATTGCTGGGGGTTAGCAGTTTATTAACGATATATGGACAACCTCCTGAGGTGGGGGCTCTAAAGAGGGTTCAGGTCCCAGAACCAGAAATGAGAGTCCCTTCTTGTAGGTCTCTGAGGAAGGGGGGTGGCTTCACGGTACAAACTTTTAGCTAAACCCTCCTGATGCCCAGCAGGAGGCAGGCAAGGGGGTAGGGGTGGGAGAATAAGATGTCTGGCCATCAACACTTGCTTAGATGTATAGTTAGTGCCCAAGTGAGAAATCTGAGTACTTGAAAATCTGTTTGCT
Source organism: Ondatra zibethicus (assembly GCA_004026605.1). Taxonomy (NCBI): domain Eukaryota; kingdom Metazoa; phylum Chordata; class Mammalia; order Rodentia; family Cricetidae; genus Ondatra; species Ondatra zibethicus. The sequence goes on from PVIU01003956.1 coordinate 105,981, forward strand.
AGTGCAGTGATGGATGGGGCGGGGGGGGGGATACGAGAAGGGGGGAGGTATTAAGACCACTGAGGATCCGGGTGAGAGGGGACCGGCTTCTGCAGGTCATGTGACCTGTGGAACCCGTCACAACCTGCACCTTTGACTGGAATGACACAGTACAGGCCCAGGAGACTCTTCTTTCATGCCCACTGGTGTGAGTTCTACAGCGTCTTGAGCTTGGGTATAGATGCTCCAACTCTGCCCAGATACCTCAGAATTGCAGGTCTACCTCGGCTACAAAGCCTGTTGTCCCCCAACTAGGGTACCGTTGAGTCCACGGGGGTCTTGCAAAGATGGGGACAGACCACAAAAGTCTAATAAACCAGAAGCAAGTTTTATTTCCAGAAACCAGATTCCAGGAAAAAATTAAAAAATAAAATAAAAAAATCTCCACGGAACACAAAAAGCGTATCAGCTAGCTGAGACCATAGCCAGAGATAGATTTCGTAAGGCTGTGGTAAAGGCCAGTTCTGAGCCCACCTTCTTTTTTTTTTTTTTTTTTTTTCCCCGAGAGAGGGTTTCTCTGTAGCTTTGGAGCCTGTCCTGGAACTAGCTCTTGTAGACCAGGCTGGTCTCGAATTCACAGAGATCCACCTGCCTCTGCCTCCCCAGTGCTGGGATTAAAGGTGTGCGCCACCCCCGCCCGGCTCCACCTTCTTATAAGGTGTACCAAGCATTAGGTCTGAACAAAGAAATTTTTACAATCTCAAGGTAAAACTCATATACAGATTGCCTTACTTTACAATCTTCATTAACAGAGTTTTTCAGTTAAATAGTGTTTGTACTTAATCTATTGTCTCCCTTGGTACTCCCAGGTGGTGTTTACTGAAGCCCCGTGGGTCCCCCCTCCCATGCTGCCAGTTTCACATAGAGGGATAATAGTGACCCAGAGGTCATATATCTATCTCCTAAAAGTTGACTCAGCTCATATCTGTGGGCTAGCTCTCCGTTTGCAGAGAGATGCTTTGGCCTTGTAAATAGAGCTATGAGTTGTAAATTGGAGTAACCCACTGTTAACAGGTAAGCCTTAAGCTGCTGAGAAAGCTGCTGACAGTCTGCTCTCATTCTCCTAGGCTGACAACTTTATATTTCTTTATTTTTACATTCTTATTTCTGGACTCTGCATTTTTATATTCTTATTCTTGGACCCTTCAGTACCAGGAGACCCTGTCTTAAAAAGCAATCAAACAACAACAAAACAATAAAAAAGCATATATTGTATGCACAAATATACACTAAATTATATGATTACAATAATAAGGTACTGTCATTTTGCTACACATATTTTTGAATTTTCTTAATGAAAAATGCATTATAAAAATAATTACAATCACGACCAAGCCATTAAATAATTTTTAAAAAGCAAAGAGGTAAAAAGGAATATCTATTTGCTGTTATAGATTAACTGATTTTTTTATTTTTATGCTTTTTAAAATTTGCTTTATGTGTGTGCATAGATATGCTTATATGCATATGCAAAACCAGAGGAGGACGTCAGGAGTCTTCTTCCGTCACTTGGCTGGTTGGCTTTTGGTTGATTTGACACAATTTAGACAAGTTAGGGCCTTCTGGGAGATTGTACCCATCAGATTGACCTGTAGGCAAGGAAGACTATGGGACATATTTTCAATCTCTCTCTCTCCTCTTCTCCCAGGCTGGCCTTGAACTGCTGGTGATCCCCCTGCCCAGGAAAAAATGTTTTACTCAGTATTTAAACATATCATGGCAAGTAGAGGACTAAAAGTATCGGAGTACTCTTTGGGGGACATGCTCCTTAAACAATTGGCATGGGAAAATGCCAATGCTCTATGCCAGGGCCTTAGAAGGCCCATCAAAAAGACAGAAACCATACAGGACTACATTAGAGCCTGTACAGACACCTCACCAGCTATAGTCTTAGAGATGGCCCATGCTGAAGTAGTGAAGGGACAGAACTTCAGCGCCTATGTTAAGCAAACCTATGGAGGAGGTCAAAAGAACCCCTCAGCTCCCACCTGTTATAAATGTGGGGAATCAGGCAATGTACAAAAGAATTGCCCTAGAAAAAGGAAGGAGGGCAAAAGAGGCCCTCCCCCAGGTAACTGTCCAAGATGTCAAAAAGGGAGACATTAAAAAATAAATGTAAATCCAAGTTCCACAAGGATAAAACGCTCTTTAAAAAAAAATTTAAAAAAATGCATAACATAATTATTCCTTATGATAAACAACAATTGGAGGCTTTATTAACTCATGATGATAATTGGGAAATTGCATTACATAAATACACAGGACAAATTAAATATCATTACCCCCAACATCCTTTAATAGAGTTCTTTAAAGAAACGTCTATAATTTTCCCTCAGCAATATTCTGACCAACCTCTTTCTGCTGGCCCCTCTTTTCTTTTCTGAGCCAAGTTCTTCAGTATGATAACACTCAGGGTCTCTTCTGCTGGCCAGCAGTTTCCTGTCTTAACTCTTCCCTGTCCTAATACTGCTTATAAAAAGTTTTAAATTATACCAACCTATAACTTTAAAAAACATTAATTTTAAAATAAATATCAAAGATACATTATGTTTAAAAATGCTTTTGTTTCCACAAAAAATTAATTAAAAAAATTTTAAAAAGGTTTTTATATTGTCTAAAAAACAAGACAAAAGACTAAAATAATATTAATAATGATAAAAAAGGTTTCTCTAAAAATGTCTAACTTAACCAATAAAACAAAGATAGAAAGAGAAAGCCAAACCTAAAAATTACAAAAGGTATATAAAAGGTCACAAAAGGTATAAAAAAAATTATAAAAGGCCAAAAGATGTTTGCTGTAATTCCTTGTACCTAAATGTTTAACGGTTAATTCTGGTTTTAAAAAGCTTTGTTTGTCTTGTTAAAGGGTCATGGTTATTTCTTTTAAAAAAATATGTATGCTTGTTTTGTTAAAAAAATTAGTCTTTGGTAATATAAGTTTTGTACTTATAATTTTTCTCTGAGCTCTGGTCATTAGATTCGGGTTCACAAAAATTTGGATGTCTTTTTAATATAGATAATGTTAAAACTGTTTTATACTGTTCTTTATTGATATACAAGAATGTCAGTTACCACTGGGAATAGCTGGGGACTAGACTCCCCGAAAAAAAAAACAGTTACAAAAAACCCCACCAATACCAAGTAATAGTCACCAAAAATGTCAACTATAATAAAATAGGTTATAAAACATATATGCTTATAAAATGTTTCCTATTGTTAATATTTAGATTTTAGCCTCACAATTGTCTTTGCTAAAATCATTAATTTAAAGGTTCAATCTAACAAAAATATGGTATATAGTTCTGAACTGTTAAAAATACAAGTTAATTATCGGTCATCTTCAAAGTACTAATGTAAGTACAGGGATAAGCCTTATTTAGTCCCCTATATCTGTTTTAAAGCTTAAAACAAATAATTTAAAATAATAAAGTCTGTCCAATCAGAGATACCTGGACAGCCCTAAATACTTCAAAAATCTATAAAAAATAACATTTAGAATAAAGTTTATAAAACTTATATCAAACAAAGCCTCTAAGATCCTAACAGTGACCCAAGGTCTCCAAAGAAGACTATGGGACACCACAATGTCTCCACCTGGATAATGATAACGCTGACCACTGGGTAAGATGACCCCCAATGCAACACTGGCTGCCAGGACCCTGTCCAGACTGTGGACAAACAATAAAACCTTGGAGAATTGATTGCACCACTTTTGCCTAGACAAAATAAGGTCAGTCTTTCCCATGTCCCTCTTCCACAGAAACCAGTCACCTTATGGGTCTGGTAAAGCCTGCTGTTCTGACACTTCTGCCTCCAATGCTGTGGAGACCTGGGTAGGACTGTATATGGGCTGGTCTCTGTCATTTTTCTGTTTTGTCTGTACTTAAGTATAATTTATTTATCCTTCTAAGATCTCTGATTGTATTAATGGCTAGGCCAACTATAATATCAGTTTAAAAACAAAAAGGATATCCAGATCCTTCCACAAAACTATAGCCAGCTTGTTAGCTCATTATATATATAGATCTGAGGATATAAAAATTCATAAACATTAAGGGTCTAAAAATTAATTTAATATAGTACTAATAAACAGTAAAACAATGACTACATACTTTTTGGGTTACAAGCTCAGGATTTTCTGTGTTTTTGCTGGGACTCAAAGGTATGAGTCTATTTTTACTGTTTTATCGATATCTGTTATTTGTTATTTACTATAATACGGATTTTAACATGGGCCTAAAAGTTTCAAATATATTAACTTCTGTTCCTAGTTTAAATTTGTCTTAACAGGTTTCCCCTTGGTTGACAGACATAAACAAGCATCAATTGCTGACTACAACCTGCTCCAAATGACTGTGGACCATGGACTTGCTAAAAACTGATGTGGGCCAGTCTAGCTGATGTGAATGCTCCCTGACTCTTCAACAAAGTCCACAAACCAAGTGTTCCTAAAATTTTCTCTTTTTGACTAACATTTTCACCTTTGTTAACCCTTGACAATGACGCCCCAAAGTCAACTAAAAGCAGTTAAAAGAATACATCGTCCAATAATCCCTGGTTTAAATGCTAAGTAAAAAAAAAAAAACATTAAAAAAACAAAACAAAACAAAAACCCCTCTGTAATTGTAAAAAACAATTTGGCCAAAATTAGCAAAGCCAGCTCATGGTTGAGCTGATTCTTAGGATCAAGAAAAATGGAAAAATGTTGGACCCTCACCCCTTATTCTCAAAGGGGCAAAAGAAAATTTCCTAACAAAATGATTTCCCAGAAAAATAGTGGCCTTCCCTTCTCCCACCCGGGAGATTCCAACCACAAAGGTCACTTAATTCAGCCCAACCATCGCCAACGAAAAAAAACTACTGGGCTTATATTCCTAAACCACCCCTTATAGACCCTGTGGGTTGATTCAGTCCTAACTATGTAAAAGTGTTAACCAATGATACTAATCTCTTAGGGGGTTTCCAAGACTCTGATGTCAGGGTAAAGTCCTCTACTTATTTAACTTTCACAGGCCACGCAGATTCTTTGCCGATCTGCCTGGCCCTACATGGAGAAACCCCTCCTGACTGTTTGACTCTCAGTTATAGGACTTTTATAACTAATTCTCCGGATCGTTCCTCAGGTAATAAGGACAATAGATGGATTTTAAAAATGCAATTACTTACCCTAGGCTTCCCTAACTATAATGAGACATTCAGTCTATGACTTTCATGCCTTTGCCCTCCTGTATCAAGGATTATAGATACAAGGATCAATTCTGGAATAGTAATATTACTAAATACCCTACCTAGTTGCGTTGTGGTTTCCCAAACACGGCCTCTCTTCATCGCCCTAGAGGGCATGACATAAAAGTTTGGGATTTTTCTGCCTCATCTGGGAAAGGCAAATATAATAAATATATTCACAACAATCCTAATAAATTTCATAAATACAACCCCAGAGATCATCTTCTGGGAGAACAGATTCACAGATGGTTCTCTCCAGGTTTTGTTGAGCCTATTTGGGTTGCTCGCTATCCTAAGACTCCTACAATGCAACAACACCCGGATCTCTTCCGTCTTGCTGCTAATGCTAATATGCTATTACAGATGAGGCCAAATGAGACAAAATCTACCCCATACGAAGTACGGACCTGTGTAGCATATCCTATGCTTTGCTCTTGGGACATGCTCCTCATGTTAATATCTCTAAGCTGGGTCAATCCTATAAAGTTAATTGTTTTGCTTGTAAAATTACCAACTGTATATTTTCTTCTGAGCCGAGAGATTTTTTTTCTGTTATGATGATTGTAAAACGCCCCTCTTTTGTAATGTTACCTAGGGATTTGCAAAATGATCCATGGTATAAAAATTCTACTTTACAAACATTAAAAAATTTACATGAGCTAATTAGGCCAAGGAGATTTGTTACAGCATTAATTCTAGAAATATCTACTCTCATAGCTCTAATCACTACTTTTATTATGGCCACTATTGCTTTAGTTCAGGAGATTCATACAGCACATTTTGTTAATAATTTAAATAAAAATATTACTTTCACCTTATCAAAACAGACTATAATAGATAAAAAAACTAAAAACAAAAGTTAATGTGTTAAAAAAAAAAAAGTGATGGAGCTCAGAGGTTAAGAGCACTGACTGCTCTTCCAGAGGTCCTGAGTTCAATTCCCAGCAACCACATGGTGGCTCACAGCCATCTATAATGAGATCTGGTGCCCTCTTCTGGCCTGCAGGCATACATGGAAGGAATATTGTATACATAATAAATAAATAAATCTTTAAAAAAAAAGTGATTTTAGCTTTGAGCCAAGATTTAGCTAATCTACAAAAAAGGATAAAAGCTAATTGTCACACAGCCTTTAAGTCTATTTGTGTTACTCCTTTACCTTATAATCAATCTAAACCTTAAAAAAAAAATTAGTCACATCTACAAGGAGTTGAAAAGGATACAGGTATTACTCATGATTTAAACAGTCTTCAAAAAGATATTTCTAACTTAAATCATGCTCATTTGCACACATTCCCTTGATGCACTGACTAAAGATCTAAAAAAATGACATCAAATCGTTGAATCCTTTGGATTGGACGCAATACATTATCTTCATTGCTGTTCTTGGCCTACTCGCATTAGCTGTAGTCCTTTCTCCTTGCCTTTTCAGACTCTTATCCAGCTCCATCTCTGTGGTGCAGCAAGATATCTTCGAGTATCGTCTTAAAAACAAAAAACCGGGAACTGCCACACCCACAGCGGTGTCGCCTGTGTGACAACGATACCTCTGGTTCGGGGGACGTAGGATGGGGGTTCGTGCTGTTCGCGGATAGGCCTCCGGCGGTTCCTTGGCATTCAGTTCAGGTCATGAACTCAAAGGGAGGATCGTGTTCTCACCGCTGTCATAGATGGCTAGCTGCCTCTACTATTCTTTCCTGTTTCCTGATAATGTTCTTTGCTGTACTTGGCCAAACACATAATCTTAACAAAAAACCCCTTGATGTTCCTAAAAATAATAATTCTAATAATGATGCTAAAACAGTACTCGAGATGGCACCAATGGTTCAAGCCCTTGTACAAATTCTAAACAAAAAACAAAAAAGAGATCAATAAGGGGATATTATGGGTGAGTTACAACAGCGAAAACTTTTCCTAAAAAAAAAAAAATAAAAAGCCAAAAAAAATCCCTTACAAAATTACCTCCCCTAATACTTAATCAATAAAAAATAAAAAATAAAAATGTTAAATCAACTTAAAAATACCTCTACTAAATGAAACAAAGACTTTGGTCGTTCTCTAGATTATAGGTATAATAAATTTCTTAAACAACAAAGCATCACGGTCTAGGTTAAAAAATAACTTAGACTTACAGCCAACAAAAAAAGGGAGTTAATATCAACAATAACAATGATAAACATAATTCTTAAAAACAAATAACATGACCACAAACATAACAAAAAATATGTTAGTTTCTCTTTTACCTAAAGCTGTTTCCCTTTAAATCATGTATATAAATCCTGGACTAAAAAAGTAAAATTACAACAGATTCAAAGCACAATCATGTGTTTGTCTATCTGTCATCACCAACCTCGTGCCTTCCTAAGTACCAAGACCCTGCCTCTCCCACGGTCTGAGTGGCTCCCCTGAGCCAATCCATGGCATGGATGGAATATTCTATAGATGTCTGTTAAGTCCATTTGAGTCATAACACCTGTCAGTTCCCTTATTTCTCTGTTAATTTTTTGTCTGACTGACCTGTCCAGTGGTGAGAGTGGAGTGTTGAAGTTTCCCACTATTAGTGTGTGTGGTTTAATATATGATTTAAGCTTTAGAAGTGTTTCTTTTACATATGAGGGTGCCCTTGTATTTGGGGCATAGATGTTCAGTATTGAAATTTCCTCTTGATGGATTTTTCCTGTAACTAATATGAAATGTCCTTATTCATCTCTTTTGATTGATTTTAGTCTGAAGTCTGTTTTGTTAGATATTAGGATCGCTATACCAGCTTGTTTCTTAGGTCCATTTGATTGGAAAATTTTTTTTCCAACCCTTTACTCTGAGACGATGTCTGTCTTTGAGGTTGAGATGCGTTTCTTGTATGCAGAAGAAGGATGCATTCTGTTTCATATCCAATCTGTTAGCCTGTGGCATCCGTGGTCTCTTAATGTCTGCATAATGCTTGACCACGACCTTCTGGCTTTCATTGTCTCCTATGAGAAGTCAGGTGTAATTCTGATATGTCTGCCTTTATATATTATTTGGCTTTTTTCCTTTGCAGCTCTTAATATTCTTTCTTTATTCTGTATGTTTAGTGTTTTGATTATTATGTGGCGAGAGGACTTTTTTTTGATCCAGTCTATTTGGTGTTCTGTAAGCTTCTTGTATCTTCATAGGCATATCTTTCTTTAGGTTGGGAAAGTTTTCTTCTATGATTTTGTTAAATATATTTTCTGTGCTTTTGAGTTGAACTCCTCCTTCTTCTATCCCTATTATTCTTAGGTTTGGCCTTTTTATGTTGTCCCATATTTCATGGATATTTTATGTTAAGCTTTTGTTAGA
>PVIU01003956.1:114666-135561 GCA_004026605.1 Ondatra zibethicus
TTTTTTTTTTTTTTTTTTTTTTTTTTTTTTTTTTTTTTTTTTTGGTTTTTTGAGACAGGGTTTCGCTGTGGCTCTGGAGCTTGTCCTGGAACTAGCTCTTGTAGACCAGGCTGGTCTCGAGCTCACAGAGATCTGCCTGCCTCTGCCTCCTGAGTGCTGGGATTAAAGGCCTGTGCCACCACTGCCCGGCTTGATTTCTTTTTCTTGGTTTTCTTTAAGGGATTTGCTGATGTCTCCCAATTTTTTGTTTGTCTTTTCCTCCATTTCTTTGAGGAAATTTCTTAATTCCTCTCTAAGAGTCTCAAACATTCTTCTGAAGTTATTTTTCAGGTCATTTTCTTCTGCTTCATCTATATTTGGTTGTTCAAGTCTTGCTGTTGTAGGTCTCTAGATTTTACTGGTGTTGTGTTGCTCTTTGTGGTGTTGCATGTGTTCTTACTTTGTCTACTCATCTTTTCCTCTAATTGGTGTGGTTGGGGCTGTCTGTGACTAGTGATTAATCTTCTAGGTGCCAGTGGATTCAAGGCTCAGATGGTTGTTCCTCGTGATACAGTCAGTGCCATGATTCTAGTTACCCCATTGGTCACTTCCTGTTCCTGGAGGTCGCTCAGCACTCCTGGGGTTTGCTTCACTCCTGGGGTTTGCTTTACTCCTGGGGTTTGCTCAGTTTCTGTGGAGTTTGCTGTCTCAGGCCTGCTCTGGTCTAGGTTGCCGGCTCAAACCTGTTTCTGTAAATGTCCCTGGTCTGGATCTGCTCCTGCAGAGGTCCCTGGATTGGGGTTGGTTCTGCAAAGGTTTTCTGGCTCTGATCTACTCCCTCAAAGGTCCCAGACTCAGGTGTGCCTGGACCCGCAGAGGACCTGGCTCAGGCCTACTCCCTCAAAGGTCCCAGATTCATGCCCAAACCCACAGCAGTCTCTGGCTCTGGCTCACTCGCTCAGCAGTATCTCCCCTGTACCTGCTCCTGTGGAGTTAGCTGTCTAAGGTCTACTCCTGCCCAGGTCACTGGCCCAGTCCTGCTTCTGCAAATGTCCCTGGTCTGGATCTGCTCCTGCTCCTGTTTTTTTTTTTTTTTTTTTTTAAATATTTATTTATTATGTATACAATATATGCCTGCAGGCCAGAAGAGGGCACCAGACCTCATTACAGATGGTTGTGAGCCACCATGTGGTTGCTGGGAATTGAACTCGGGACCTTTGGAATAGCAGGGAATGCTCTTAACCGCTGAGCCATCTCTCCAGCCCTCCTGCTCCTGTTTCAAGCCCACTCCAGTCCAGGTCTCTGTCTCAGTCCTGCTCCTTGGAGTTCACTGCCTCAGGCCTGCTCTGGCCCAGGTGGCTGACTCAGTCTGATTAATGTCTTAGAATTCACTGTGTATATTATTTTGATGGCTTTCAAGTTACTCCCCAATGTGTTAAGAAACCTTTCCCCTATTCTTATCTTTGACTCGTGGAGAGTGTAGGGTGCCACTGAAGTGCCTTGTGGGTGGAGCAGAATTATGATAAGAGAAAATTTGGATGAACTGCTGGGTTGCACAAGAAGTTGGTAGGTAACCTTTCTCTGTAAATGGAGTTCCTAGAAAGCTACAGTTTACAGCCTTGGAGGAAGACAGGCCTCAAACAGTGGCTAATTCTTTCTTCTCTTTTGGCAAGACCCCTCAACCAGAGTAAGGGTAAAGGGCTCCTCTCTACTGTCTGTTTGAGTGGAAAGTTCCATCCCAAGCCCACTCCCTGGGAGTTGCAGCAGCCCAGACTCCACCTCCGAGAAAGCCCGCCAAATGGTGACCCCTCCCCAGAGAGGCTCAAGACTACTCCCACAGGCTATTTAAACTGTCCCCCAGAGAATGAACATGTGGTCTTCCTGGTCTTCCTTTCCCCTCTCTGTGATTTTCTGGTCTTCCTTCCCATCTCCATCCCTGGGGGCTCTTCCAGGAGTGCTGGCATCCATTAAACCTGGACTTTCTCTAATTTGGTTTGGTTTGGTCTGATTTGTATTATTGCATCGGCAGAGAGGCTTATTGGGCTGTAAAAACTTTTCACTGTCATATCCCCAAGATTGTACCAGCCTTCCTTTTCTTTTCTTTCTTCCTTTCTTTTTTCTTTTCTCCCTCCCTCCCTTCCTTCCTTCCTTCTTTCCTTCCTTCCTTCCTTCCTTCCTTCCTTCCTTCCTTCCTTCCTTCCTTCCTTCCTTCCTTCCCCTCTCTCTCCCTCCCTCCCTCCCTCCCTCTCGAGTACCGGCCTTGACAAAAATACTTCTTCCCAGAGTAGGAGCATGAGAATTGGAGAAATATAAGTAAAGAATATGAAGATACATAAAATAAAAGACAGAAAACGTAGAAAGTATCAGGAGGGAATTCCTGTGACTGAAATCCTGAAATTCACCTGCGTTTATTTTTCCACAACTTTTATACTCAACATAAATTGGGTGGGGGAGGGGAAGAAGTTAACAAAAGACTTTATTAACATGATACAAAGGATAACTCACACAGTCAATCATTTTGTCACTCTGAGACATCAAATCATTAGCATTCTGTTGTCTAAGTAGCAAAGGTGCTCTAGATCATGCATGCCGAAGACCGCCCTTCCCCAGGTGACCTCATAGTTATAAAGGAAGGAGCAGAAGTATGTTTGCATATCCTATCCTGGCCACCTGTCAGGATGACATGGACTTATTAGAATGAGCTATCTTAATTTTAAAAGAGCCAAGCAGTCACATCCTGAGTTGGGATGTGCAACTATGTTTGCACAACTCCAAACTCTGTGACCATCACACAAAGTGGAAATGTACTTTCATTTTTTGGCCTCCACACCTCTCTCTCTCTCTCTCTCTCTCTCTCTCTCTCTCTCTCTCTCTCTCTCTCTCTCTCTCTCTCTCTTTGTGACAGAGTTTCTCTGTGTAGCCATGGCTGTCCTGGAACTAGCTGCTAACCTTGAACTCAGAGATCTGTCATCCTCTGCCTCCCAAGTGCTGGGATTAAAGGTCTGTACCACCACCACTATTCTTTACCAGCCTTTCTATCCTGCCCCAAGTATGCCTGCCAAGTTCTTCTAGGGTATATTGATAATCCCAGCACTTGGGAGGCAGGAGGATTAGGATTTTAAGGTCATCATCAGCTACATTGAGGACAGTTGTAGGGAAACAAAACCATGTTCTCAAAAGAGGTGTGGGCTGGAGATGCAGGTCAGTTGGTAGAGAGCTGTGAGCTCTGTCCAGAGCATCATGCTTGGAAAACGGAGGATCAGGAATTGTTGGCCACATAGGAAACTCAAGGCCAGCCTGGGAGCTGGCCACATTAGAAGGTACTTGTTCACTTTGGAAACTCAGTTGTGTCATGGGGAAGTTCAGCTTTGCTTGGCACTGTGAGGACTTTCTTTGCTTTCCCATATAGCCTGCTTTGGCATTTACGTGACTAGACTCTAGTTTAACCTTTATCTCCAGATGTGAGGCATAAAAGCCATTTGGGCCATATACCATCACCAGCTGATGTGAAATTAACTTCCTCCATTGTCCAAGGCTTATGTAGCTTTGAGGTGCTGATTTTGTAGAATAAAGAATCAGAGGGAGTGGGCATTGGTGGAGCATGCTTTTTATCCCAGCACTCAGGAGGCAGAGGCAGGCGGATCTCTGAGTTCAAGGTCAGCCTGGTCTATAAAGCTAATTCCAAAACAGCCAGGGCTACACAGAGGAAACCCTGTCTCCAGCGGGCAGACTACAAGGAGAGAGAGAGAGAGAGAGAGAGAGAGAGAGAGAGAGAGAGAGAGAGAGAGAGAGAGGAAGGCAGGAAGGCAGAAATAAAGACAGAGGAGACAAAGAATCAAAGTGTTGCCTGGTTTAATGGTGCACATCTGTAGTCCCAGCACATGAGAGGCAGGGACTCAGAAGTTCCAGATCATGGTTGACCACATCACGAGATAGAGGCCAGTCTGAGCAGCAACATGAGTCTTCAGGCTCTATCAAAAAGATCAACAACATGTAATCTCTCTCTCTCTCTCCCTCTCTGTTTCTCTCTCTTCTCTCTCTCTGTTTCTCTCTCTGTGTTTCTCTCTCTCTCTGTCTCTCTTTCTCTCTGTCTCTATCTCTTTCTCTCTTCTCTCTGTTTCTCTGTCTCTCTCTCTGTCTCTCTTTCTCTCTCTCTCTCACACAGAGGCACATGCAAACACATACACACATAGATGTATATGTGACAATAATAACTAAAGAAATAGAGGCTATGAATATAGAGTAGGTGGGTACATGAGAGGAGCAGAAATAGAACTGGACATGGAGAAGCATGTTGAATAAGGTATGGGAAAATACAAATCTAACAGAAAAACATGCAAAATAAGGATAATAGCATGGCTTCTTCACGTTTATAAAGTTCTATTTCCCTTGGGGTATGCTACCTGGCTTCCTTCTAGCGAAGGTTTAGTTTAAGGTCAGTCATCAGAGAGAAAGGAGGCTCTGAAGATGCAGTGCACCTGTAGACGAATCTCAGCGGCCAACACTCCAGGTGTAGATAAATCTCAGAGGCCAACATTCCAGGTTGTTGTTCATGGGGTCATGAATTTAGCCTTTCGGGGCCACGGGGGTGGGGTGGGGTGGGCCTCAGCCTCTAAGGACCTAAGGGCTTTCCCTTTGCTCAGGGCATTTTCCCCATATTTACACTTTACTCAGTTGATTTCCATATGCTCAAAACAACCTGAATAAAGCTTCCAAAAAATACGAAGCCAAGTGCAAAGACCTGATTTAGGAGGTCCTGTGGTTTTCCAGGTTGCTCCCTATCCAAGTTTTGCATAGGTTTTGTATCCTTGGGAAACTCTCAGACAAGATTCACTTTGGGAGACAAGAGAAACAAAAGATATCTGCTAAACAAAAGATGGATTAGGGTTAGGTCCCTTGAGCTATAGCCCAGGTGTAGCCCACTGGGGATTAGGGCTAGGTGCTAGCACTCTGGAGCTAGGCCAGGTATAGCCCAGCAGGAATGCTGCCACACTGTAGGTATTTTCACGTACTGAACAGTGTATTTCATGGTTACTATTGTTAATTGAATCCTGAAAACAAGATGAAAATAAGCCCTTAAGGCTCCTTGCTGTTAAGATAAGGATAAAATGAAATGAATATATGATGGACTTGGAAAGAAATGGAAGGGCTTTGTGTTATCATTTATAAACATAATGCAGGTGAGGGCAGTAGTAGGCCACCCAAGGCCTTGGTGGGTCCCCTTAGTGGGTAAGAGACAGACAGATATATACACTGTGCAGAGAGAGCTGGGGTATAGAGTTTATTTAGTGGGTTATGGAGGGGGAAGGGAAGAGGAGAAGGGGAAAAGTGGGGAAAAGAGAGAGAGGCAGAAGGTGCCTTTCCAGAAAAAGGGCAGAGAGAGAGGCAGGGATTGGAGAGGAGGTAGGAGATACATTTGCCTCGGTTGAAGGCTGGGGAGGTTGGGAGTGGGCAGAGCTTGTCTCTTAAAGGGACAGGGTACCCAGGCGACAGACCAAGCCAGAAGATTACAACATTCCCATCTTTTTCTTTTGTTTCTTTGGTTTTTTGAGACAGGATTTCTCTGTGGCTTTGGAGCCTGTCCTGGAACTAGATCTGTAGACCAGGCTCATCTTGAACTCACAGAGATCCGTCTGCCTCTGCCTCCCGAGTGCTGGGATTAAAGGCGTGCGCCATCACCGCCCGGCTCCCATCTTTTTATTACAATAAAAAGGCAGAATGTTAGGCATAGCAGGTTGAAGGAATTAGTATGGTGGGTTCCCAAGACTGCTTCCTGCTTATTTGTGGGCATTGAAGTCTTTCTTGGGGAGCATGAGATACCTGGGTGCTGGTCACATCCTGGGGTAGCTGGTTGCTTTACTTCTGTCCAGGATTTGTGGTGTGGAACTGTCTGTGGTGTGGTGTCTCTTGGACCTAGCAAAGTGTTGGCAGAGCAGAGAACAAAGTTAAGGAAGAAAAAAATTTTTAGGACCAGGGAATTGAGAGGGGTGTATATGACCTGTTTAGGGTGGATCCTTTAATTTGGCTCCCTGGAACTCACAAGAATTTTTGAGTTTGTGAGAACATAACTTTTAGACACATATATTGTGTAAAAAACAGCATATTTACATCAGAATGACTGTGACAGATATTTTTGTACAATGAAAAGTATAGAAATTTAATAACTTGTGCACTTGTCCTCACACCTTTATAACTTTCAGGTACACACCTTAATAACTTGCATTGGTATATCTTAAAACACCTTTTATTTAGAACATGTTAAGAAGTTGTACTGAAATTTGTTTGGTGAGGTTGTCCTTTTAAACTGACAAAACCTCTCAGCTGTCAAACTGCATCAGAGATCTTTGAGAAGGATAAAATTTTACTTGCATTTAGAAAGTTTTTACAAACTTCTCCACCTGTGCAATAATCCAAATCAGACAGAAAAAGCCCAAGTTTAATGAATGCCAGCAGTCCCAGGTGGCCTTCCCAGCCCCCAGGATGGAGACAGGAAGGAAGACCTGGAAAACCACATGTTCATTCTCTGGGGGGGGGCAGTTTAAATACCCCGTGGGAGTGGTCTTGAGTCTCTCTGGGGAGGGGTCACCATTTGGTGGGCTTTCTTGGAGGTGGAGTCTGGACTGAGGCAACTCCCAGAGGAGGGGGGAGGAATGGAACCCCTCACCCAAACATTCCAGACTCCCCAGACACATGGATGCCAGGGACTGGGGTAAAGCCCCAACCCAAACAGAGTTATTGATTAAAAAAATGACAGAGGACTTACTCTATTGGCTGCCTAGAGCCACTCCTCAGGGTCTTCCATGGTTGCTGAGGGCAAGGGCATCAGGGCTGTATTTGTCTTCTGTAGTTAGAAGCAGGGCCTGCCAGGCTCTAGAAGATCCTGTGGGTTAGAAAACCTATAGGAAGACAAACCTACCTTGGCTTGAGCAGTCAATTCTATTTGATTCTTTATCCACATCCGGAGGTCTTCAGGGGATTAGATGAAAGGCAGTTCTGTCCAATGGTTAACACTTTCATTTGATGAAGCAAATTGTGGATGGACATTGTTCTCTGCCCATCTGTCTTCTGTCTTCTTTGGAGGAAATAGAGTGCTGCCGCTAGGAGCCAACTGTCTCTCTGTTATGAAAAGTCTTTTAATAATTAAACATTTAAATGCCATATTCCCCAGATCTCTGAGCAGTTGAGGGCTGTTTATTGGGTATAGATATACACCAATTGGGCACAAGGAGGGTCCGAGTTTGCAAATTTATGTAAGAATAAAGGCTCTTTGCTTTTACATATGGAACTCTGTCTCCTAGTTAGTTTTTGGGGGTACTCCATGGATCTGGATGTAACATTTGGGGGCTTGTCCCAATCCCCCAAACCCACCAGGACTACCACCCATAGAGTCTTCAGCTTCAGCCAGTTGCTACATTTTCTGTGTTTTGTTCAAGCCTTTCTGTTTGAATATCTTTCTGTAAGTAGACCCAGAATCTGTACCAGAAACTGTAAGCGCCTAGAGATGGTCTACACAGACACACAGAAAGATCGCAGGCAGGGGAGCTGGGGTGACGTTCCCAGGGTTCTTCTGTATTTGGGTCCCAGGACCCTTCTGTATGAGAGTGGATCTCTCTGGTTTCTGTAGATAGACATGTGGGTTGCTCCCAGTGTCACCTCTGGGCACCAAGAGGACTGTTTATCTGCTCCTTGTCCTGTGAGTTGTGTTGTTTGTACTGACTTAGACTGATGTGATGATATGGGGCAGACTAAGGGAACCCCTACTCCCCTAACTTTGATTCTGGACCACTTTCAGGACTTTAGAAATCGGGCAGAGAGAACAATTGGAAACTGAAAAGGATAAACTCACCACGTTTTGCAAGACCGAATTGCCAACATTTGGAACCAGGTGTCCAAAAGAGAGAACCTTTGATTCATGTATAATTTCCAGGAGAAAAGACCTGATTTTTGGCAAACCTGGACATCCAGACCAGATTTCTTACATAGTCACTTGGGAGGACCGGTTGGTTAAAACCCTTTATCTCCTCGGGGCCAATAAACAAGCTAGATGGGAAGACAAAAGGTGAGAGGATCCTAAGCCCTCTCGCTGCCTCTGTGCCGCAAGGGGATACGAGGATGGACTCCTTTTCTCACCTCCTCCTTACTGGCCACCTTTCCCAACTGATCAGGCAGCCAGGAGGGGAGCCAGGGAGGCTCAGAGAATTGGAAAGCTTCCTTTCACCAAGAGGTGGACCCAATGAGAATCGCCCCAGGTGACTGACTCTGTCATTCTTCCCCTGAGGGCAGTCAGCCCATGGAATGATGAGGGCAATGTACAGATGCTGTATTGGCCCTTTGCCACAGTGATCTCTATGGCAGGGAAAACCAAAACCCCAGTTTCGCAAACAATCCAAGAGTCCTTATTAACCTTTTAGATTCTGTTATATTCACCCACAACCTGTTTGGGAATATTGCCATCAGCTGTTACAGGCTCTGTTTACCACAGAAGAAAGAGAAAATTCTGATAGAGGCCAAAAATTCAGAAAACCCAACGGTCAACCCTGCCCTAATAGACTAAGGCTTCCCCCTCACCCGTCCTAACTGGAATTTCAACTTGACAGAGGGAAGGAGAGGCTCCAGGTCTACCACCAGATTCTGTTGAGAGGTCTTTGGGCAGCTGCTTGTTGGCCTTCCGATTTGACCAGAATCAGTAACGCACTACAAGAAAAGACAGCGTCTCCATAGGCCTTCTTAGAATGGATTACAGAGGCCTTTAGGGCACATTCCCCTATGGATCTGGAGGCCTAGGAGGAAAGGTCAGCCGTGGACATCAGGCAAAAGTTACAGAAGATAGATGGGCTTGCAGATAAGAGCGTTCAGGAGCTGTTAGCAGTAGCTCAGAAAGTGTACAACAACCGAGAAACCCCAGAGGACAAGCAGATGAGGGCCATTGCTGCAGAGAACACAAGGCAGACTTGAAATATGGCAAGAATCCTCCTAGCAGCCGCCACAGGAGCTCTAGATGAAAAGAAGCACCAACTGAAAAGCCTATCCAGAGGCCAGTGTAAGGGCCTCCACTCAAGGGACCTCGGGGAACGCTGGAGGACACACCCACAGGTCACTCTCTTGCAGTATGTGGATGAGGTCCTGAGAGCAGCTGACACAAAGAAGATTACAAGGTAAGCACTGGTGATTTGCTTTCTGCCTTGGGAACCCTGGGGTACCAGGCATCAGCTAAAGAGGTCCAAAATCTGCCCAGCTAAAGAGACGTATCTGGGATATTGACTCAAGGGAGGACAGCGTTGGCTCTCTGAAGCCGGTAAAGAGACTGTGCTCAAAATACCTACCCCAACTTCCAGGAGGGAAGTTAGAGAATTCCTTGAGTCAGTTGGCGTCTGTCATCTCTTGATTCCCAGCTTTGCTGAGCTGGCTAAGTCGCTGTATGAGGCAGCAAAAGAAAGCTGGCCCTTTCAATGGACGGAGGCTGAAGACAAGGCCTTCAATAAAATAAAAAAGGCCTTCCTGTCAGCACCCACACTGAGATTTCCAGATCTCACCAAATCATTTCAACTCTACGTAGATGAAAGAAAAGGCATAGCTAAAGGGCGTTCTCATTCAAACTCCAGGACTTTGGAATAGGCTGGTGGCCTACGTGACGAAGAGATTCCATCCTTCCATCCTGTGGCAGCAGGATGCCTAAGGATCATTGCAGCCACCTCCCTACTGTTTAAAGATGCCGTGAAGTTAACTTTGGGTCAATGTAGGGCCATATTATATGGGCCCATATCTCTACTTTGTATGGTGGCCAGAATTTCAGGCCACAGTTTGCATCTGCCACACAGGAGGTGGTCACCTGGCCTTTTGAGACAAACTGACTCCATCCTAAACAAAGGGTCGGGATCTGCTAATGTCGCTCTGCTCCTTCTTTGTAATTTTGGGAGGTTGCCTGGGAAAGAGGTGTTAATTTAGTCTACGTGACAGAGCAGAAAGATAGATAGAAAGACGTGACAAAATGGGCATAGAAAGGTGTGGACATGACCACGGTCAGTCTCCCAGCTACCTAGGAAACAGAATGCTAATGAGTTTTCCCCTCAGTTTACATTTTGGTATAAAAGCTGTTTGGAGAATAAACGTGGGTAAATTTTTCAGGATGTGAACTCAGGATTTCATGAGGGAATCCCTAAAATCTCCCTCCTGATAAAGTCATGTGAGTTGTGTCTTTATTCCCACGCCTCCCCTCTGGTTCGAGAAACAATTTAGGTCCGGGCTGGCCCCGGACCACGACAGGTCAAGAGCTCCTCACCTACCCCTCACGCCATTGAGAAAGTACTCAAGCAACCGCCTGATGGATAACTAAGCAAGGCTGATTTCTCCAGAGTGCGGCCTTAAATCCCTGCTCCGGATCTGGAAGCCCCACTACATGACTGGACAGGAATCCTGCGCCAGGTACACGGACTGAGAAAAGACCTATGAGGCCATCCCTCGCTGGATGCCAAGCTCACCTGGTACATGGACAGGAGCAGCTTTATACAACCTTTCTAGGTTGGTATTGCAATAGCTGGTGATTACACCTCAGTCTCCTCAAAATCCTGCCATTGGGGAAAACAAGAAAAGATTTCGCTACAGCAGGTGACAGGTATGGGAACCTGTATGGCGATCCCTGGAAGGCAAACCCCAGCAGGTCTATGTAACCAGACCATCACCATACAAAATAACACCCTCTATTTGGTTTCCACTGGATGGTGGGCTTGCACTTCGGGGCTCACTCCCTGCATCCATGGGACAATCCTTGGCACAGGACAAGGTTTTTGTGTGATGGTCCAATCGCTCCCCAACATGAAATACTACACAGAGGACCAAATGGTACTGGCCTTAATCCCCTGTTCCTGCTAGGGTAAAATGGGCTATAGGTACAAAAGCTGTCTTGCTCTCTTCCCTGGTAGGACTGGGCATAGCTGGAGCAATGGGGGGTGGGCATCTCAGCCTTAATTCTCCAGGATAAAAACTACTAGGCCTTACAGTCGGCTATTAATTCGAATCTTAAAAACATAGAACAGTCTATACTCAAGCTAGAGACCTTGTTAGATTCCCTGGCTGAGGTTGCCTTACAGAATCGAAGAGGCATGCAACAAGGAGGCCTCTGTGCTGCCCTGGGGGAAGAATGTTTTTATGTCAATCACTCCAGGGTAATTAGAGATTCAATGGTCTTTTTAAGAAAACAGATTAATGATAGAGAACAGAACACTCACACGGAAGCTGGGTGGTGTGAAAACTTTTTCAACCACTTTCCTTGGTGTTAGCTACTTTACTTTTAGCTCTAGCAGGCCCCCCTAATGATCTTGCTCCCACTACTTACTCCCAGCCCCTGCTTCATCAACAGACTGATGACTTTTGTTTGAGAATGGGTCAATAGTGATCAACTGTTCATCCTAAGGTCCCAATATCACCCCCTGGGACCCATGATTGAGTCCTATCATCGGTACTTGTGAAGGGGGACATGTAGGACCCAGGGCAGCTTGGTACACACCTGCCAAGACAGGCCCTATAGACCAACAGGCAGGCAGGTCTGAGCATCAGTTTACCCTAAGGTAGTACCTGGTTCCAAGAAAGACCACAAACTGAGACCACCCATGTTCCACCCAAGAACAGACCATCCAAAGGAAATTCTTAATATTCCAACTATTGTAAAGAGGATCACTTGATGTCCCTTAGCCCAGCACAAACCCAGCCCTTTTAGCCAGGCCCTAGACATATGTCAGCCAATCAGGGGTCCTGAACCTTAAAAATCCCTCTGCTAATATAAAAACCCCACCCCAACTGTGCTCAGGGCTCTCCAATCGTGCTAATACCTTGGGCACCCAGAGCATCTGAGTTCGCAAACTCATGTAAGAATAAAGGCTCTTTGCTTTTACATATGGGACTCTGTCTCTTTGTTGGTTTTTGGGGGACTCTATAGATCTGGGTATCACAAAGATCTATCAGAAAAATCTTATAAGGCAACTTCCAGAGTAGGGTAGATTCATACAGACATGTTATAGACTTGAATATTTATGAAGCAAAGCTGCAGAAGCTGTAGTGGAAATGCTTCACATGAGACTTTAAGAACTTTTAAAGCGGAGAGAGTAAAGGATTTTTAGAGAAAATACCATGAAATGAATGCATTGTTCTATGATGGTGGGAGAGAGGTGGAGGTAGAATAGTAAACTTTCTCAAAACTGATATTAGGGTGTTGGGAGATATTTAAGAGGGAGTAAATAGAAAATTCATTTTGATAAGCTATCAGAAAACTTTTTATTTAGCAGATCATATATTTTGAGCATATGAGGAAACCTTCCATTTTAATAAAAAATAAAATATCTCATCTTAATATGTAAATGATTTGAACAAATGCTGTAATGGATTAAGTAAAATGCTGTGGATCCCCAGTGACTGCAGCAGCAGAAATGCTGCAGGTTCCCGAGTGGCAGCAGGCAGCGGGCCATGTGGTTAGCAGGCAGCGAACCACATGGTGGGTGAGAGACCTCGATGGGGCAGCCAGTCCCACAAGGAGAGACAGATGGATGGGCACACCATAAGACCATGCTGCAGGTCTCTGAAGGCAGCTGGTCCTGGGCAGGGAGCTACGTGGTGGCAGGTGAGAGACAGAGACATGAATAGGCACACCATGCAGAGCGAGGTTGGATATTTATTTAGTGGGTTATGGAAGGGAACAGGGAGAAGGGGTGAGGGGAGAAGAGGGAAAAGGAGAAAAGCAAAGTGGGGGGAGGGGAGAAGAGGGGTGAATGGAGGGATGCAGAAGCTGCCTCTTCGAGGGAGAGACAGAAAAGGAAGGGACTCAAGCTGGAAGCTGAAGATCAGGTTGCCTTGCCAGACAGGGAAGGGAGTGGGCATGGCTTGCCTCTTAAAGAGACAGGACAGAGCATTACATTTCCTCTTCACTCTTTTTTTTTTTTTTGGTTTTTCGAGACAGGGTTTCTCTGTAGCTTTGGAGCCTGTCCTGGAACTAGCTCTTGTAGACCAGGCTGGCCTCAAACTCACAAAGATTCTCCTGCCTCTGCCTCCTGAGTGCTGGGATTAAAGGCATGCACCACCACTGCCTGGCCCATCTCTTTTTTATAATAAAAAGGCAGGAGGTTAGGCACACAAGTTAAAGGAATTGGGATGGCGGATTCTCAAGACTGCTTCCTGCTTATTTGTGGGAGTTGTCTTTAAGGGGGAATCTGAAAAGGCTGGGTGCTGGTCACATCCTGGCATAGCTGGTCTGTTTGTTCCTGTCTGGTGTTTGTGGTATGGAAATGTCTGGTGTCTCTTATACCTGTTTAAGGTATTGGCAGAACAGAGGACAAAGTTAAGTTTAGGAAAAAAAATTTTAGAACCAGGGAATTGAGAGGGATGTATCTGACCTGTTTAAGGTGAATCCTTCAATTCAGCTCCCTGGAACTCACAAGAATTCTTTGGGTTTGTGAAAACATAAGTTTTAATCAGCAGCAGAATGACTGTGACAGATATTTTTTGCACAATGAAAAGTATTTTTAAGACTATGGAAGGCAGCATTTGAGAGAAATTTGATAACTTGTATTTGTACTCACACCTTTATAACCTGCAGGTCTTGTATTTGTATTTTACTGAAATTTGTTTAGTGAGGTTGTCCTTTTAAACTGACAAAACCTCTCAGCTGTCAAACTGCATCTTTGAGAAGGATAAAGTTATACTTGAGTTATTGATTAAAAAGCAACAGAGAACTTACTTGGTTGGCACCTAGAGCTACTCCTCAGGGTCCTCCATGGTCGCATTTGCCTTTTGCTGTTCAGCTCAGGGCCTGCCAGGCTCCAGAAGATCCTGTGGGCTAAGAAATCTGTAGGAAGACAAGCCTACCTGGACCTGAGCAGCTAGGCTGTCGATTCCAGTGATTCTGTCCCCGTCTGGAGATCTTCAGTTTAGATGAAAGGCAGTTTTTCCCAGTGGTCAGCACTTGGCTGTTAAAGTGAATTGCTGATGGACGTTGTTCTGTGCCCATCTGAAAACAGCTGCCTTGTGAATCTGACCAATCTTTTTTTTGTTTGTTTTTTGTTTTTTGTTTTTCGAGACAGGGTTTCTCTGTAGCTTTTGGAGCCTGTCCTGGAACTAGCTCTTGTAGACCAGGCTGGTCTCAAACTCACAGAGATCCGCCTGCCTCTGCCTACCGAGTGCTGGGATTAAAGGCGTGCGCCACCACCGCCCGGCGAATCTGACCAATCTTATTACCACCGGCAGCAGTAGCGGTGGAAGAGACAGTTTGAGAAAACTCCTTCCACTTGCCTGTGCGCTGACAGTAGTTAGAAAGCTCCCATAAAAGTGGAGCCAGCGGGACATTGGCAGAGTGAGGGTAGGAGCTGAAGAAGTAGGGCATGAAGGCCTGGGGTTTTAGGGCCTCTAAAAGGCATCCATCCCAAGACATACTGACATGGATAGCTTGCTACCCATAGCTGAAACTGAAAATCCACGAAAAATGACACCACCCCAAGGTCTACAGGAAGACATCTCTCCACTATAGGCAGGGTGTCTATATATTCATTATGAAATTGTGAAGCAAAGCTCGGTTTCAATATCATAACACAGGCATTACAACGATCTGTGCAAAGAGATTGGAAAAATGGTGGAGGTAATTTTATTTTCACACTGTGGAATTGTAAAGTTGCCTTCAGTACTAAGCCTGAGTACCAAGTTTAAAAACACATCAGCACAGTTCTTGGGAACAAGTCACAATTGATTTTCCTTTTACTTTGTAAAGGTTAATAACTATAAAAACACATCAATCAATCTTTAATTTTTTTTAAATTTGTTTTTTGAGACAGGGTTTCTCTGTGTAGTCCTGGCTGTCCTGACACTCACTTTGTAGACCAGGTTGGCCTCAAATTCATAGAGATCCACCTGCCTCTGCCTCTAGGGTGCTGGGATTAGAGGTGTGCACCACCACTGCCTGTCTAAAAGCCTTTGCCTTCTTTTTTGTTGTTCTTCAGTTTGAATCTTGAATTTTTCATATGATGGTAGCATGGCATCTGAGTCCCTCATTATGAATCAGTGCTAGATGGCAATCAGCCTTCCAATATCTACCAGAAACAGACAGCTATGCACCATGACCAGACAACAAGATGAATCACCCTAGCACTAAGAATTCTAAAATTTGCTGGGCAATGGTAGCACATGCCCTTAATTCCAGGGCTTGGGAGGCAGAGGCAGGTGGATCTCTGTGAGTTTGAGGCCAGCCTGGTCTACAGAGTGAGTTCCAGAACAGGCTCCAAAGCTACAGAGAAACCCTGTTTCGAAAAAAAAAAAAGAATTCTAGAATTTTAGAGATACACAAATATCAAGAGTGTCACAAACCTTAGGATATGCTCTTCAGTCAGGGATCATGTGTCATTTCTATGAAGCTGTAAGCGTAGAATGTCTCAATATTTCATACTTTATCTGGAACTCTACAATTATTTTTTATTTGTTAAAATAGGTGGTTCATCCCCAGTGACATGTATCGATTAAATAAAACTGTTCTTTGATAGTTATGCACACACATTCACACACACTCATTCACACACACACTCACACACACATTCACACACTCACACACTCACACTCATTCACACACACTCACGCACTCACACACACT
This sequence comes from Ondatra zibethicus, assembly GCA_004026605.1. Lineage (NCBI taxonomy): Eukaryota > Metazoa > Chordata > Mammalia > Rodentia > Cricetidae > Ondatra > Ondatra zibethicus. The sequence goes on from PVIU01003956.1 coordinate 130,265, forward strand.
CACATACTCACTCACACACACTCACTCACTCACACACACAGTAGTCTTATTCTGTTTCCTCTTATCTCACATTTCTCAGATCTTCACGTAACCAGAGATTTCTCTACTGCCAACCAACTCACAAATAACCACACTGAGGCTTAATATTAATTACAAACTGTTTGACCCATTACCTCAGGTTTATTATTAACTAACTCTTACAACTTAAATTAACCCATTTCTCTTATTCTATATTTTGCCACAAGGCTCGTGGCTTGTTACCTCACCTCTTGCTTTTCTGGTGACTGCTGGTGTCTCCCTCGACTTTGCCTTCTTTCCCCCTGTATTCAGTTTGGCTTTCCCACCTAGCTTTACTCTGCCTTGCCACAGGCCAAAGCAGCTTTATGGACCAACCAATAAAGGCACCACATATTCACAGCTTACAGGACATCTCATATCACTTCATGTCAAACTTTTCAAAGCTTCCCCTACCAATAGGTCCCTTTTAGAGATTCATGTGGGTTTTTTTAAATTTTCTTATCTGACTCAATAAGTTTATCCTATCAGTGTAATTACAGATAGCTTTGGAAATAACAGTGGGACACCAGGGGTCTCATCAATGGATACAATAGTGAAGGCAATGTCTCCCTACAAAAAAAAAAAAACAAAAAAACAAAACAAAAACCTTTCAATGGCCTATAGTTCAGAATGGAAGGGTAAAGTCACATGAATCAGCCCCTCATCACATGGACAAGGTCTAATACAGGCTCAGGGCAGGCAAACATTTAAGATGTGAATTAAGGTCAAATGATTACAAGTAAGACTTCACAAAAAGAAAGATATAGCCAAAGAAATAATAAGCGATATGAAATGGAAGCCCACAGAATGAGAGGGTGTTGGGAACTGCAGACCCTCAGACCCTGAATTTTCTATGACCCCTTGCCTGCTGGAGTAAACAACTTGTTTTCCTGTGCTTGCAGCTGCTGTGGGCATGAGACCCTCACGAGTGCCTGATGGCAGGGGAGTGGTTTCTGGTGGGTTTGCAGCTGAAAATCCCAAGAGCTGGGGCATGGCCATTAGTTAAGGAGCGCACTATATAAGCTGCCCTGGAGCACAATAAAATTGGCATTCTTGTTTCAAGAGTGACCCATGTCTCTGTGTGTTTTTTAATCCCCAGACCCTTGCCTGATCATGGTTCCAGGTGGTGCAGGTGCCACAAGAGAGAATAAAGAACTAAAAAAAAAAGTCACAAAATAAATACTCCATTCAAAATGGGCCTTGGACCTGTAGAGAGTATTTTTTAAAAGATACAAAGAAAAATACTTCAGAAACATCTCATAAAATGTCCCTCTGCACTAGTCATTTGGAAATGCAAACCAAAGCACTGTTGAGATTTCATCCTAACCCAGTAAGAAGGGCAAAGATCAAAAAGACAACAAACAGAAAACCTGGGAAAAAGAACAAAGCAGGTTTTTAAGAGTCTACAGTCCTCGTGGGACAAATAGATCTAGTTAAGAAGCATGTCCTAGTGTATTTTCTATATATATCAAATTTATACAGCTAAATGAAAAGTCATCTTCTTGACCATCCACAGATGTGGATGCTCCCATAAGACTGAGATACAATCATGAGATTACATATGCACATCACATGAGATTACACACTACAATGCAGATATTGGGGAGACACCAAGCCGCAAATGTGAGCAACAGTTTCCAGAGTCAATGGTCCTGCAGGCCTTTCCTGGGCAGGATTAACCTCCATCAGCCATTCACTCCTCTGGTGGGCTGACATCTGAATTATTAATTGCCATATGCTGTATACTTGATGGCCTACAACAGATAATGACAATGTGTCCCACATGCACTATGGGGCACTATTCAGTTGTAAATAAAAATGAAATCATGAACTTTGTGGGTAAATGGAAAGAATAAGGAAAGATTATATTGAGTGAGACTAACCCAGACTAAGAAACCAAAATATTACTTTTCTTTCTCATATGCAGTTCCTAGCTCCAAACACACAGATCTGAGTATATAACTCTGAGTGAACAAAGACATGAGGAAAGGGTAAAGGGACCATATGTAGGGCGGGGATGAGGATTGGAAAGTTAATGGCAGAATAAAGATGAAAACAGAGTTATAGGGCCAATGTTCGAAGTGGGGATGAGGAAAATAATTTAAGACAATGGGGGAGGGAGTGGGGATGAAATAAGAACACAGTTGTTTGATCAAGCTTCAAAGGATCATACCATATATATATATATATGAGAAATGGAATGAAAGAATTTGCTTAGTGTTCCATAAAGATTTTCAGAAAACCAAATTCTTAACTAAGTTTGCTCATATGCTTTTATTCAAGTGGAAACTCAGGAAAATTCATGGAGCATAAATGCCACAGAGAAGAGGAAGATGAGGGAAGAAGGAATATTTAAAAACCTGTCCTGATTTGACAAAACCTGAACAGATGAGGCAAATTGCGTAGGATTGTACATGAAGTCAAAGCCACAGGGACTCTGTGAGGTCGGGAACTCTGTGAGGTTGGGGACACTGAGGTGATTTGTCACTCAACTAAAAATTAAAGAGCATTCAGACTCTCATGGCTGATTTAGTTTTGTGTTCTTTAAACATCAGTATGTAGATATTAGTATATGTATAATGGAAAACATAAAGGAGACCTTTGTCAATGGAAAACTAGAAGGATTTTGATAAGCACAAAAAAACCCATTAATTGTAAACATTTTTGGAGGGAAATGGTTAGGTGCAATCAGCAATTTCCGAGTCATTTCCTCCAATACCGTAGAGCTGTATCTAGCTGAACCATGGATTCATGTGTTTATGAAGGGAAGTAGAAGAAACTTTAGAAGAACTGACCAATGTAAACTGTTCAAAGTTTAAGAACTTGGACATTGGACACAGAAATTTCTTTTTTATTTATTTATTTATTATGTATACAGTATTCTATCTGTGTGTATCCCTGCCGGCCGGAAGAGGGCACCAGACCTCTTTACAGATGGTTGTGAGCCACCATGTGGTTGCTGGGAATTGAACTCAGGACCTTTGGAAGAGCAGGCAATGCTCTTAACCGCTGAGCCATCTCTCCAGCCCCCTGGACACAGAACTTTCTATAGAGAAAACATCGATGAATTATAGGATTTACAAAGAGGAGGAGAGGAGGGGTAAATTTTATTAAGCTTTAGATATTTGGGATTCTGAGACATAGTGGTAAAGCACTAAATAGAAAATGCTTTTACTCCAGCAAGGCCACTGAGAATGTCCAGGGCGTGTTCCTGCCATCTAGAAGAGGAAAGACGATGGAAGGAGAAAATGATAAAATAAGTAGATTATGATTTGATGTCAACCTGAATGAATGATGATGAGTGAATTTGATGATACAGGTTCCTAAGCTAAAGGCCCTGCTTGAGGTTTGGGATTCTAAGATGACATGTCACTTACCTGGAAAGTGGAGAGTATTGAGTTTCTGAGTCACCATGGTTGATTCATCCTGGGGCTGTTTGTTTAAACCACAGTTTGTGTTTAGCAGAAATCATATCTCTTTTATACTGTAGCTCTTAATTTGGAAATAGTAAAAATAAACTGTTTCATTGAAAATGTCAAGGAGCACATTGTTGGTGGATAGTCTATGCAGAAGGATTCTGATAAATATTTGAGTAAAAAAAAGTCACTCCTTGCAACATATTTACTTTTCAGGGGAAAAATGAATATATGTAATTAGAAATTCCTGACTTACTTTCCACAGTACATAGAGCTACATCCAGGAAAACCTGAGGCACATGTGTTGAAGAGGCAAATCTGGAAAAGATTTAGGAGAACTGGAGGCCACTAGAAGCTTTAATATCTTGGATATATGATCAAGGGAAAATGTTTTAGGAAAATCATCATTGATTTTCTGTGTTGTCCTATGAAGTAGAGAGAAAGAGAGGGAGAGGAAGAGAGGGAGAGGAAGAGAGGAAGAGAAAGAGAGGGAGGGAGGGAGGAAAGGAGGAAGGGAGGGAAGAAGAGAGAGGCAGAGGCTCAGAGGTAAAGTTTGCCAAAATTTAGGTATTTGGAGTTTGAGCTACACTGAAGAAACCGGTTGATCGAAAATTCATATATTTGGGGAGATATTTAAATGCATTATTTATGATAGCACATGTATTCAGAATTGGTAATGAAACCCCTAGTAGCATTAATAGAAATGAACACAGCTAATATAAATGAGTAATGATTTGAACAGAGGACTATAGAAAATAATGAAATGGAACAATCGTATCGCAAGTCACTTTATTCCTTCTGAAAACACAAATTAAAACTCCCCTTGGAAGAAAATCCCACAGGAGTGGAATTGAACGAGAGTCCTAGGACAGAGAGAGCCGAGGAAACAAGCTCCACCTGGGGCAGAAGCCAGGAGCAAATCCAGCCCTGGGAGCTAACCCAGTCCTGGGACACTGATTGAGCCAACGACCCGACTCAGAGCCCGCGACCTCCACTGGAACCAGAGTCGAACTGAACCAGCTACCCAGGACAAGGAGAGAACAGGCTCAACCAGGAGCAGAAGATAGGAGTCAACCCGGTCCCCGGACTCGAGTGGATCAGGATTGACCCAGCGACCAGATCCAGAACCAGCGATCTCCACCAGAACAGGTCTAACTCCAAGCCAGGGATATCTTCAAGAGGAGATCCAGATCAAGATTTACAGAAACAGATCAAAGCCAGCAGCCTAGACCAAAGTAGGCTTGAGACAGCAACCTCCAAGAGAGCAGATCAAAATACGGGAACACTGAGCTACCTCCAGGAACAGGAATAACCAACGAAGTAACTCGAACTGGGACACTGACTCTACCACTAGGAAAACCATCTTAGCTTTTGATCTACTGACACATAGGAAATTATTCAACAGAATCTTAGACACCACCACCCACACCTATTAGAGGAAAAGATGAGAAGAAAAGGTAGGATCACAAGCTACACCACAAGGAACAGCACAATACCAGTGAAACCCAAAGACCCTACAAAAGTAAGCCCGGAACAACCAAATATGGATGACCCAGAAGAAAATGATCTAGAAAATAACCACAAGAGAATATCTGAAATTATTAAAGATGAATTGAGAAATTACGTTAAAGAAATGGAAGAAAAAACAAACAAAAAATTGGAAGATATCACGAAATCACTTAAAGAAAACCAAGAAAAAGCACTCAAACATATAACAGAAACTATTCAGGTCTTGAAAACTGAGATAGAAAAAATAAAGAAAACACAAGCAGAAGGAATTATAGAAACAGAAATCATGAGGAAAAGAACAGGAACCACAAACGC